>PVIW01000700.1:353531-415032 GCA_004026585.1 Noctilio leporinus | reverse complement strand
GTACCCTTTGCAACAACATGGATGGAACTGGAGAGTATTATGCTTAGTGAAATAAGCCAGTCAGTGAAGGACAAATATCATATGATCTCACCCATTACAGGACAATAATGAACAAAACTAACAACAAGCAAAACAGAACCAAATATATGAATACAGTGAATAGGCCTTCAGTGGTCAGGGGGAAAGAGGTTGGGGGGAGTGGGGAGGCAGAGGCAAGATAGGGGAGCAGCTTAGACAAGAACCTAGTATAAAAGAACAGTGGACATGGACAACAGGTGGGATTGACTTTGGGGGGAATGGGTGGGTGGGGAGGGGGACAGAGGGGAGCAAAAAGGGGATGGATGTAATACAACAACAATAAAATTTTTAAAAAAAGATTGAAGAAGAAAAAAATTTTAAAAGATTTTTTAAAGCTAGGCTTAGGATAAACAGAATAAACCCAAAAGAGCTGTTAATTCTTAACTACAAATTGTGCTCCTGTTTTCTCCATCAAAAATGACCTCAAATCTCAGCCCAGCATACCAGACTCTTTGTAAATTCAGCACTGCTATCCTGCCCAGTCATTGTCTCTGATTATTCCTCTGGATGTCAACTTTCTTAAAAACCTACACTCTTTCTCCCTCCTCCAGGCCTTTGAACCTGCTGTTCATTCTGCCTCAGACTCCTTTCCCCTTTTGCTCACCCTTCCTGACCCCCAAGCAGACTCAGGAGAACTCTCTCTCCAACTCCCATAGCACCAATCCATGGGACACCTCCCATAGGATATTACTATGTTTTGGTTTTGCTTCCCTCATGAAAGACCATGAGGTCTCAAACACTGTTCTCTTTGTTTTCCAAGGACCTGGCATAGTCTGGCTCAAAAGTTAGTAAGTGAATAAATCAAATGAGGGAAGTGAGAATGAGGAAAACGGTAACAATATGCCAGGCTTGGGTCCTGTACGTCTGTCCATCTCTTCTCTACTGACTTGTGAATGGCATACAGAGAGCAGTGTCTGAAATACAGTAAGTGGTCAATAACAACTAAATAAATCAAGTAAATAAGCATGAAAAGAGCTTTGACAGACTCAGCAAAATGTTACAGTCATGAAGATCTATTCCAACTCTAAGATTGTATGAAATTTGTTTGTTTTTAACTGTACTATTTGTACAAATTTTTATAAACATCCCAGAACATTTAGAAGACAGAAAAGGAAAACTAGCATTCACTCAGGGGTTACAAATTTGTTAGATACTTTACATAGGATATTTAATTTTTTTAACATTTTATTCATTATTTTTAGAGAGAAGGGAAGAGAGGAAGGAAGAAAGGGAAAGATGCATCAATGTATAAGGTTGCCTTCACCTGCCTCCAGCTGGGGACCTGGCTGGAGACCTGGCTTGCAACCTGGTTATGTGCCCTGGCTGGGAATTGAACCAGTGATCTTTGGGTTCACAAGCTGGTACCTATCCACTAAGCCACTAGCCAGGGTTTATTTGTTTTTTAATAATCACCCTGGAGAATTAGGTCTATAAGCTCCATTTTATACCAAAGATAGAGATTCAGAGTCCAAATTTGAACTCAGGTGAGACAGACCCTAATCCTAAGCTTTTTCCATACTGTACACTTGAGCCTCCGGGAGGAACATAAGACCCCCTCCTTCCCTGTTTTGTCATTCCAAGAAAAAAAGGTCTGATAGCAGCCAAGGCTCAATTAAGTCATGATTCCAGAGAGAAGAGTTTTCAGTGGGAGGTACACAGAGAGAGGTGAAAAGCTCTGTCTTCTTCCTTTGAGGGTCATTCCCTTTTCTCTAAGGTTCACATGACATTTCCTGTTCCTCCCATGAGGCTGGAAGGACATTTCTAGGGCTTCTTCAGCTGGAGATGAAGCAACATCTCCACTGGTCTTCCCATCCACTAGAAGGTCGAGTGGAAATCAGGTTACTATCCATGCGGCGAGAAGGCAGCCATGGGGTCTGCTGAGAGACCTCAGGCTAAAGGAGAAAGCAACGCTGGAGTTTATATTCCCTAAAAGTCAACCCACCAAGTTATGAGCCTACAGAGAAATTCAGAGGTAAGAGGAGGGGATAAAAAAGCTGTGGTACAAATAAATATACAAAGGAATAAGACTCAGCCATTTAAAAAAATAATGAAATCTTACCATTTGCGAGAGCATGAATGGATCTAGAGAGTATTGTGCCAAGTGAAATAAGAAAGTCAGGAAAGACTAATGCCATAGGATTTCACATATATGTAGGATCTAAAGAGCAAAATAAGTGAACACACAAAATAGAAGCAGGCTGCCAGAGGGGAGGAGGATTGAGTGACTAGGTGAAAAAGGTAAAGGGATTAAAACTAAAAATTATAGTCACTAAACAGTCTGAGGGATATAGAGTACAGAACAAAAAATATAGCCAATAATATTGTAGTAACTACATGTGGTGCCAGGTGGGTACTTGAAATATCAGGAGGAACATTTTGTCAAGTATATGACTGTCTGACCACTGTGCTATACACCTGAAACTAATACAAATTAATATTAAATGTAAACTGCAATTAAAAATATTTTTTAAATTTTTTAAAAAGAAAATTTGGATGATAAAAAAATAAATATATGTGGAGCTAAAGTTTTAGATAGCAATACAGATATTCCTTTGCCTGGAGTGTCTTCTGTGTGAGATGGTGCCATCTAATTGAGGTGACAAGGAATCAGCCAAAATTTTTCCCCAAAAACATACCTTACAAGTTGACTCAAATAAAGTGAGGTGTATAACAAATACCTCTGGGACAACTTTAAACATACCAACATCCAACTCATAAAAGGGCACCGGAAGGAGAAGAGGAAGAGCAAGAAACTGAAAACTTATTTGAAAAAATAATGAAAGGAAATTTCCCTAATTTAGTGAGAGAAACAGACATACAAATCCAGGAAGCAGAAAGAGACCCAAACAAGTTGTACCCAAAGAGGACCATACCAAGATACATCATAATTAAAGTGCTAAATGTTACAGAAATGAGAAAATCTTAAAAGCAGCAAGAAAAAAGTCAGAGAGTTACCTACAAAGGAGTTCTCACAAGACTATCAGCTGACTTCCCAAAGAAATTTTGTAGGCAAAGAGAAGCCGGCAAGAAGTATTCAAAGTGATGAAAAGCAAGGACCTACAATCAAGATTACTCTACCCAACAAAGCTATCATTTAGAATGGAAGGGCAGATAAAATGTTTCCCACACAAGGTAAAGCTAAAGGAGTTCTTCATCACCAAGCCATTATTACATAAAATTTTAAACGAACTTGTTTAAGAAAGAGATTAAAACCATGAGCATTAAAATGACAACTAACTCAGAACTATCAACAGCTGAATCTTAAAAAACAAACTAAGCAAACAACCAAAACAGGAATAGAATCATAGGTATGAGGCTCATTTGGAGGGTTGACAGTTGGGAGCAGGAAGGGGGAGAAATGAGGAAATGGTGCCGGGATTAAAAAGCCTAATTGGAACAAAACAGAGGGATGATAAGAACAGTATAGGAAAAGGAGAAGTCAAAGAACTTACATGCACAATCCATGCACATGAATTAAGGGGGGATTGCTAGAGAGAAGGGGGTACCAGGCAAAGAGGGGCAAAGGAGGATAAATTGGGACAACTGTTACAGCATAATCAATAAACTATACTTAAAAAATAAAAATCATCATAGAGTTTATGCAAGTAGTTCACAGAGGAGCAACATCTAAAGCTCACAAAAAATTTTAATGCTTAAGCACCTTCATAATAAAAGATTTGAGTTAAAATAAGGAGATACTATTTTTATCTGTGACATTAACAAAAAATTTTTTTAGTAACAATGCTAACATGGGTGTCATAAAACCGATGGTGGCATGGTGAGTTAGTATAATCTTTCTGAAGGTGGCAATATGTTTCAAGAGCTTTCACAATAAGTCTGCCTTTCAACCCTATAATTTCATTTTTAGGAAATGATCTTCTGTAATTAAAAAACAAGTCAAAGGAGTTAAGTATGAAAATGTTCATCTCAACATTTTGTCCCTGAAATATAAACTTCCAACAATAAGTACATTGCAAGTAAATTATGGTTCATCCACAATGTGGATTATTATGGAGCCAATGAAAATGATACAGTAAGAGCTGACCTTCTATAGCACCAAGGGCCAGTCACTGTTCTAAGGACTTAACATGTATTAAGTCACTTACGTCTTGCAAGTACATGACGGAAGTTGTGAGCTAGGTAGGTGCTACTTTCACCTGAGACACAGAGGAGTCAAGTGATTGATTCAAGGTTACACTGGATAGACTCATATGCCCTTATTGGAAATTGTAAAATTCAGAAAGCTCTCTGAAAACCAAGTGTTTTCATAATTTTGTGACAAATTCATTTGTTGGGAAAACCTGGCCTGAACTGATATAAAACTATGTATAGTCTTTATCCCATGTAGAGTGAAGTCATCTTACAAATTAATGTTTGATTACAGGTGCCACCCCAGACTCCACTAGAACACTGCAATACACCATGTTATTGTTCTATAATCTAAAAAATTCTGAATTTTAAAACACAACTAGCCCCACTGGTTCCAGATAAAGAACTGTGGTGAAGCTAAAACTCAAATCTAAGCACCTGTCTGGCTCTGGGGTCTTTGCTCTTAACCACCATATGATATTTTCAGAGGCTGTTTAATGATACGGCAAAATGCTTATAATTCAAACATTCAAGTATTTATTAACTAAACACTAGGTGCCAGACACACAGAGAAATACAACTGCAATCCTAACAAATGCTGTTAAGGAAAAATAACTGGTGTTAGGAAAGTCTGTCCCCTAAGGGGCTTTGTCTGAGACAGAGAGGTCAGACAGGAAACATTTGATCTAAGATGTGAAAGGTGGGTGAGCTATTTTAGACTAAAGAGAAGAGGGAAGAGCATACCTGGCAGAGAGAAGAGCTTGTGCAAAGGCCTGTAGTAGGAAGAAAAATGGTCACAAAGGACTGAAAAAGAGCAAATGTAACTGGAACACAGGGACCAGAGGAACCCGGAGAAGAAGAAGATGCCACAGGGCCTTATAGGTAGAGCAACCGTTTGCCCCCATTCACCTGATGGACGGTCCTCATGTAAAAGCAACATCTTTTACTCTCAAAAATACCTCAGTCTGGATAGTAAGGTATGTGGTCACCCACTTTAGAGACCACCCCATTAAAGAGTTGCATTTTTAAACTATGAGCAATGAGAAGTCAGGCAAAGGGGGGCAGGAGAATCATAATTAAATGTTATTTTTAAAAGATTACTCCTGCAGCAGCACAAAGAACAGAGGGGAATACTCAAAGGATCAAGATCTTTAGACCAGTTAGGAGGCTACTTATTGGAAATTCAGCCAGAGAAACTGGTAGCTTGGTCAGTGATAGTCGTAGGGACAGAAGTCACTGTAGGTTTGAGATAAATTTGAGATTGATTTGGAGATAAAATGAGCAGACCTTAATGATGATTTGAATAGGGAAGGAGATGGAATGGCAGATGTCAAGGATGAGTCCAAGGACGTCTGGCTTGCAAACTAGATGGATGATGGTATGATTCACTGAGATAAGAACAGGAGAAGTTTACATGAGCCAGAAATTTAAATGTGTGAGACATTTGCATGCTGGCTGTAAACTGAAGCATGGGCCTGCAAGAATAAAACCGGGAGAGAAAGCTTAGGTTCAAAATATGTTGTTTCTTTCCATCCTCACAGTCCTCCTCCAAGCACAACCACCCAGTTGTCTGGCTGGACCCTGGGGTTCGGTGGTCAGAAGGAAAAGGTCCTCTTTAGCTGATGTGAGACCAGGAGTATCAAACCACCTGTAGCTCGCACCTGACCCCTTAACAGTGAACTCACACGGGTTTTACATTTTACTGTCCACAAAGGAGTTTGACCTGCGGCCTCCCTCAAGCCCACAGTTTTGTGAGAAATTATCTACAGTTACAGAAGAAGAAACCGAGGTAGAGTTTACATTACCTGTGTAATGTAAACACGGTGCTTACCTTACTTGTGCACTAGCCAGTACGGGATGGTCCTACGCCAACTATCCCGGTGTTCGCATCCACGGTGGGCAAGGCGGCCCTATTAAGTTCTGTAAGAAACAGCTACCATTGTATGAGGGCCTACTACGTGTCAGGCTCCAGAAGATTATCAAAGACAGAAAGGAAGGGAAAAAAAGCAATTTGAGAACTGTTAGGATGGGTTCATTTTGCCAGACCACACTTACCCTATCTTTACGTTGGCTTTAAACTGTCAAAGAGGTCGGGTCCCCAGAGGGGGCGGAGGTGAGAGGTGGAGAGGAACCAGGGTGGCCAGGGACCACCCGAAACACCGCGCCCAGGGGAGACCGGGTCCCAACGGCTCGGTCCCCGCACACGCCGGGAGGGGAGCGGGGCCCCGGCGGGCTCCCTGCGCGGCTGGGCCGCCAGCCGACCCGCAGCTGGAGGCCCAGCGGCGCGTTTGCGGGCGCGTAGCTATAGCAACGGCCGCGTCCCGCCCCCGCCCGGACCCCTCCCGCTCGCACGGAGCCCGGCCGGCGGGGCAACGCCAGCTGCCACTCACCCCGACGGGCGAGGGAGCCGGTGTCCGACCTGCGTGCACGCTGGGTGCGGCCGGTCACCGAGCCCCTAATGCGGCGCCTGGAGCCACTTTCAGGCGGCGGAACAGCGGCGGGAAGGGGGACGGGGGCCGCGCGAGGACAAAGCTCCCCCTCCCGGCCGCGCCCAGAGCCCCGGCTGCGACCCCGAGAGCAGCTGCTCTTAGGGCGAGCCCTGAGAATCCTGGCTCCGGGGCAGAGAAGCAGCCGTGCACCGCGAAATTAAAACTTCCACACAGCGGAATCTTAGTCCTAAATCTCCCCCAGACCCCAGAATCTCAGTCCTAAGTCTCCCCCGTCCCCGAGACCTGATCGTGCAGCCAGTCGGACCTCGCACTACAGAGGGTTCAGAACTGGCCTAAAAAGGCGGGCAAATGAACCGGATCATCAGTGTCGAGGAGAACCCTACAAGGAAGGGTGTTTGTCTCCACCGAGGGGCTGAGAAGGCCCTTGACGGACCAAAGGACAATTCCCGGAGATGATTTTAGCCACCAGCTTCTGTGGAACCACGTGAACGCACGCCCCCTGCCCGTAGGCGGGAGGTGCAGGACCAGCGCTCTGCTGACGGGTTTCTTGACTGAGCTAGGAGTAACTTCTGTGGACGAGGGCCCTGCTCTGCAGCAGCTATGGGGAAGAAATGCAACCCTCCTGATACTAGCCTAGTCCTTTGAGGCAGATACCCTCCAAAATTTGGTTGATAACCAATAACTTGGTATAGCAGGCCTAATAATTTTATTGCTTGGAGATAGGGGTACATTCGGCCACTGGTGCATCTTGCCGGGTTCATCTGAAAACTCAGAGTGGTCATGTGGGCACTGGCAACTTCAATTTTTTGCAAACTTTCCAAGCACAAATAATCCCCATCATGTCCTCTACTGTAGAACTTGGAAGTCTTGGCCAGATTTTTTGTTTATTTTCTGGAAAACTACAGAACTACTGTCTAGTAAGAGTCTGGAATAGCCTACAAGTTTTCTCTGTGGCTTCGGCCCCCAACCCGTCCCTCACCAAGCACGTGTGTTAGAGCCCCAATATCCAACAAAGGGAGATAAACTCCTCCATCTGCTTCAATGAACTGGGAAGTGTGTGGATCTGCCTTTAATCAGCAGCTGTGAATGAAGTGTTTCATTCCACATCCTTACCAAGAAATAACTTTGAACTGTTCACTTCCTACTGCTTATCAAAAGCCTGGTTGAGAGAAATTGCAGTTTTGGGGAATTGTTTGAAAGACATGCAGATGGCTATATATATCTATATCTATATAGATAGATATAGAGATATAGATAGATATTTATTGATATAGTCTCTGGATCCATAAGTCCTAAACATGGCTATATAGCAAAGGCATCTGGGGAGTTCTGTTTTGCTTTATTTTGATTGAAATACAGATTCACAGGTTACACTTACAGAAATTCTGATTAAATAGATCCCATTAAGCCATTTTTAAAAGATTTTCAAATGAGTTTAATACAAAGCCAGGTTGGAAACCACTGATCTAAGTTTTATTCTGAATTAAGCCTGACTGTCAAAAAGCTTTGTGTTTGTACCACTTTGTCTTCCCCCTTGCAAAATTGCCTGTCAGAGTTTACCCTTATGTCATGTTTACCCTTAAAACACATAAGAGGTCATGTTTAAAAAAAAAAAAATTAAGCCCTGGTTGGTGGCACAGTGGATAAGGCACCGGTCTATGAACCCCAGAGGTTGCTGGTTTAATTCCCAGCCAGGGCACATAACCAGGTTGCAAACCAGGTCTCCAGCCAGGTCCAGAGCTGGTGGCAGGTGAAAGGCAACCATAATACATTGATATCTCTCTGCCTCTCTCCCTTCCTCTCTCTCTCTAAAAATAATAAATAAAATCTTTTAAAAATAAAATAATTTTAAAATTAAAAAAAAAAAATTAAAGACACTGTATTTACTAGAGAAGTTAAGAATGATAATTCTCTGTAGTAGAATCCTGCCCGATTGCCTGGTCCAGAGTTTTTCAAACTTTTTGGACAAGAAGCCACCAAAAGAAATATGTTTTACATTATGACTCAGTACACATTTACCTATACATTTAACAACTGAAACAAGTTTTTTATAATGTTATCTAGCCCACACGCTATGCCTGTTAATATTTTTATCTCTTTTTAATGCTGGTTTCCACCTTTTAAATGGTTTTTTGACCTCCAGATGAATTATAAGTTGCATTTTAAAAATAGCAATATAGTCAGATAGATGTCTTTTCCTGGAAACTAGTTGTGGGTCCTCAGATAAGGTAACTAACTAGGCCACCCAGCTACAGCAGGTTGCTCCAACCGTAAGGTACCTGACTCAAGCCAGGCCAATCATATCTCTCACAGGAATTTGGAATTGGACAGAGAGATTTCAGATTTTTCTCTAGGTAGCTAACATATTAACATAGAACATCACAACATAGACAGTCAGGAGCTGGCCACAGATGTGTTTTCCTACATATGGCCTGGAAAATGTAGAAAGCCAATCTGCTAGAAAAATGTGAAAAGAACAGTTAGGATCCACAAAGAGGAGAGAAGAACCAAAAAGTGCTCTGACAGCTTCCCATCCCTGATCTAGTATTTCCTGAAATGAGCTGCATTCCTGCCTTTGAACTCCATGTAATATTTCAGATCTTTATAATAAAGTACCCTCTTTTGCTTAAGAGAGTTGAAGTGGCTGAGTTACTGTTATTGCAACCAAAATAAATTTAATTATACTGGTTCTATTTGGCTGTTGTAACAAGTTACCATAAATTTGATGACTCATATAATCACTCTATGTCCCTTACAGGAAGGCCCATGCAAGAAATGTATTTCAATCCTGAGTACCAGAAAAATCTTTTTCCTTTTAAAAAACTAACACCTCTTTTCCTTAAATAAATAAATAAATAAATAACTAAGCAAACCATGAAATTTATCACATTTTCCTTTTCACCTTGGCTTCCAGGAAGTCAAATTTGCAGCTCAACTTTAATAACTTTGTCAAACTGCATGGTTTGCATATAGGAATTACAACTTTGTCCTGTTCTCTCTCTTCCATTGTTCGTTGTGCTGGCTAAATTATTTTAAGCTGGCTTTAAGTATTCTGCATTTACTGCTTCCCCTGCCTGTAAGATGGATGCTATTCCTATATCTCCATAAGACTGCTTCTTTTTCATCATTCAGCTCTCAGCTCACTTGCCACCTCCTCAGAGAAGCCTTCCCTGATCACTATATCTAAAGTAGTCCCAACCCCACAATCTTACTTTGTTGTCTTACAACACTTAAAACCATCTAAAATCATCTAATTTTCTCTCTTCTCTCACTGGAAGTTGAACTCCAAGTCAATAGGGACCCAATCTGTTTATTGCCTGGCACTTAGTAGCTATATAATAAAAATCATGGAGTTAGTAGATGAAAGAATGAATGGAATAAAGGAAGGGGGGGAAAGATAATGCGGAAGGGAGAAGGGAGGGAGGGAGAAAGGGACAGAGGGAGGAAGGAGACTTTCTAGAATATGGTGAGATTTAAATAGCTGTATAGATAAGTAGTGAGTAAGTAAGCTGAAAAATAGACAAATGTTCATTTCTAGTGTGCAAATGTCATTCACATCTGTACAGAGAAATCAAAGAAACTACACAAAGAGGTAAAACACAGCTCCCTAAACTTTGTTATGTACAGGTACTAGGTTTTCTTGAGGAACCCTGGATATAAAAGCTCTAGACAAAAACGTTTTTAAGTTTTCAAGTGGCTCATATTAAATATTATGGCTAGTTACCATAGCTGAAGCCGTCAGTTCTCAGGGAGATAATGGATTGCAACATCATGACCACCAGCATGACTAACTCTTGATACTGCCAAGGGAACTCAGACTATGGCAGGGCCATTACCACACAGCGTTCTGCTCTCATTCTATTCCTGCAATAATGTCACCCCTGGCAACAAGTGTTACATGTTGTTGACTTAAATACTCATAGTAACGTCATTATTACAATGCAATGTCAAGCTGCTTGACATTTAAGGAAGAGAGATCAGGCTGAAGTTGGTCATTATAACAAAACATAGTAGCAATTAGTACAGTTTGTTCCAGGGTTTGTTGACCCTGTTGGTAAAAATACCAGTTTGGATGGGTGGGGGTGGGGAGGAATGGACCTCAGGGTTTTTTTAGTCCAGAAACAATCCATTTATGCATTAACTAAAATTTATCTCCAATATTCAAAAGATTTTTGAGAGTCCCCTTCAAACAAAACCACTAGTAACTTTACTGTCCTATAAGCTAAATTCAAAGATGTTTAGAATACATGTTACATTAAAATTTCCTTAAAAAGGACATGTCTTTTAAAAGCATATGTTGTGCCCTGGCTGGTAGCTCAGTGGATAGGCTCCAGCCTACAAACCCAAAGGTCTTTAATTTGATTCCCAGCCAAGGCACCTTGCAAGCCAGGTCTCCAGCCTGGTCAGTATCTGGAGGCAGGTGAAAGGCAACTATACATTGATGTCTCTCTCCCTCTCTGTCTACCCTCCTTCCCCTCTCTCTAAAAATAATAAGTAAAATCTTTTTTAAAAAAAGTATATGTTGCAAAATGTAACTTTTTCCTACTGAGATCTCTTTGATTACTGTTAGGTTTTACCAATTTATGCAAATATTGTTCCTTTTCTCTTCTCCTACTACCTCGACAAGAGTGAAACTGTACCTATGCCCATTGCTCAAAATGAAATAAGCACCTGACAATTAATTCAGTTTGTCTGTTCAGCTATAAACATCTAACCCAGCCCCATTGTCATATAAAACTAATTAGAGGTCATGTTAACGCACAAAGGAACTAAATTAATGTTTCATAAATTGGAAGGCTTGATATTAGAATGAAATTGCTCCTCAAATATATATATATATAGTCTGTCCCAAAAGTACCAGCCATGCACTGTTTAAATTATATTGACATTGGCTTGATACTTTTGGGACAGGCCTCATATATAGCTATAGATATAAATATAGAGACACACAAATATATACAGATGTATTTGTTTATCTTAATAATTTACTTCTCTTTTGATAATTATTTCAACTAACATCTCTGCTTTCTGAAATGCTTGAGAGGTTATTAAGCAATAAAACAAATTTGGAATTTTCTTCTCCCTTTATGTATCTCATTACTCTGTTGGGGTCTTAGTTCAAACAAAGATTTATCTCATTTAAAGTACGCCCTCTAGACTCAAATATCATTTTAAATTATATTCTATTCATTACTTAGCCATCTTCTATAGAATTTTTGTTGATCCTAATATTCTATTATAAACCTTGATCACACCTAAAAATAACATAAAAATAATTAGCATGAAGTTGAAATAGCATAAAAATTATAAATGATTAATATCATCATATATCCTGCTAGTGTTCAGCTTTTCCTAATTGTCTCATAATATTTTTAGTTTGCTTAAACCAGAATGTAAATAAATTCCATACTTTGCAATTGATTTATATGCTTTTTAAGTCTCAATTTATAGGTTTTCCCTCCATCTCACTTTCCCCACTTGCAATATATTTGTTAAAGAAATGAAGTCATTTGTCCTGTGAGTTTTCACAGACTGGATCTGGTTGACTGGATCCTTGTGATGTTGTTTAAGGTGTTCCTCTATTCTTGGCATTTCCTGTCACTTGAGAGCTACGTCTATAAATTGGTAGTTTTAGATCTAGAAGCTGTTTAGATTCAGATTCTATTTTGTTTGAAAACATTTCATAGGTAATAGTGTTCTTCAGTCAGGAGATATATCATGTCTGGATGTCTCTTTTGGTGATATGGGTGGCCCTGAATGCTCATTCCCCAGATTCATTAATTCATTAGGGGCTGAAAAATGGTGACATTCTAACTTGTCAATCCTTCAATTATTAGTTGGAATACTTCTGAAAGGGACACTTTACCTCATCAACTACAGTCAAACCTCAGCTATCGAATGTCTTCATTCTCAAACAATTCGGTTCTCAGTCAAGTTGTTCACAGAAAAAACAGTCTTAGTTGTCTAACAAAATTTTGGGTCTCAATTCTCTACCTAAGAACCCTTTCATGCTGATGCCTGTATGATCAGTCACACATCTCTCAGGTGAAGGAGATTTGGTTTTTGAACAAGTCATTTCTCAAAACAGTTTTCTGAAATGAATTGAGTTCAAGAACCAAGGTTCCATTGTATTTGTTTACCCAGGGCCACCCAGACCATGAATGTTTCATTAAGCAAATTAATAAACTTAAAAAGTCACAGAGGCACCACCTGGCACAGCCTTTGCCATGTAGTGACATTGCCAGTGGGACTCACTGTAAGGGGAGGTGGGGAGCAGAGCCCATCATAAGGACAAGAGCCTCTACCAGCACCAGGCCTCTGTCCTTAGGTAGCGCAGGGCTGAGGCTGTGGTAACTGTGTTCCCATGCTGAGAACCTTGTTGCCACCATGAATGCTGAGCCTGCAGAGATGGAGCCCAGGGGTACAGAAACTTCCAGAAAGCTGGTATATTAGAGCAGCAATTTTCAACCAGTGTGCTGCAAGAGTTTTTAAAACATGTAATGCTTATTTAGTCAGGGGCGCCAACCTCTTTTTCCTTAGACAATTAAAACAAAAACAAAAACAAAAACAGCCAGCACAATAGCTACCTAGTGTGAATGCCCTATCTTGAACCATAAAAAATATATATATATATATATATATATATATATATATATATATATATATATGTTGCATTTTATTGGTCACATAGCATATATTTTTTTTAAAGATTTTTACTTTTAGATTTATTACTTTTAGAGAGAGGGGAAGGGAGAGAGGCAGAGAGGGAGAAAGACATCAATGTATGGTTGCCTTTCACCTGCCTCCAGCTACAGATCTGGCTGGAGACCTGGCTTACAACCTGATTATGTGCCCTGGCTGGGGAATCGAACCAGTAACCTTTGGGTTCGCAGGCTGGCGCCTTTATCCACTGTGCCACCAGCCAGGCCATGGTTTTGAATGATTACTTAATTCTTTGTACCAGAAACCCAAGTATAGGAACCTGATTTTTTAAGAAGTCACTCTTGAGCAAAAAGGGTAGGTAATTACTATAATAGTTTTCATAAATCAATCAAAATTATACCTATTTTTGTCAGGTTAACAAAAATATGTATTTTTTCCATGTGCCACAGAATTTTAATAATCAGTTGATGTGTGCCATGAGAAGAAAAGGGTTCAAAATTACTGTATTAAGAATCTAGGCTTAACTGCTGAAACAACAACAACATAAAAAGGCCCCAAAATAAAGGGACTTAAAAAGTAAAATCGTATTTTTTTCTCAGGTAATCATTCAAGAAGTAGGCAAGCCTAGTTCAAGGTAGATTCAAGGTAGGTTCAAGCAGATGGTACTACTTCATGAGATTGTCAAAGAACCTAGGTTCTTTCTAACTTCTGGTTTCACCATGCTCTAGGATGTTACCTCATCACAGGACTGAAGTAGATGACCAGTAGTAGCTTATCTATGTTCTTGTCTAAAGAGTAAAGGGAGAAGAGGTGAAGGACAAGCTATTTCATTTAAAACCTGTATCCTGGAAGTTGTAGACATCACTGCTTCTCATTATCAACTGTCTAGAACTTGTTCATAAGACAACATCCAGCTGTGGAGGAGACAGGGAAGGTGGAGAAGGAGGCTATTACTGAAACAAAGGAGAAAATGGATTCTGAAAACAATCTGAGGTCTCTGCCACAGCTGGAAAGCTGCCGAGGGGCTAATTACACTCTCTCAGTTCCCAAATCAGATTCTATGAAAAGCCTTCAGAGGTTCATGTCTACAAAGGGAGGTTCTCACCCAACAGCTGCAGGACCCTTAGATGAGGGCTCTTCCCAGCGTCCAGGCATTCTTACCCTGCAACACACACCAAACATTAAAATACAGCAACAGCTTGTAGTTAATCTAGTTTTTACTGCAAATTTTTGGAACTGTCTTTATAATACTGCCTTTTAAATGATTTGGCTAGGAGTAATTTATTGAATTTGCAATGGGCTCAGGTCTCTTAGCAATCATCTTGTATATGTAGAATTTTTTGTGAAGTAAAAACCCATAACCTACAAATTGTTATCAAGTGTAATAAAAATCTTTTGAGTGCAATAACATTTTTGTAAAATTATTATAAAAGCAATTCATGGGTTTAATATAATAGTAAGTTTATAGACATTCAATTAGATAGTTATTTACTTAGGTTTTACCATTTTTAACATTTTAGGGCTTATTTTTATAGGCCCCTGAAAAACTCTTACCTACTAATTATTTTCAAGTGTAATAAAATTTTTATGAAAATTGTCATAAAATTAACAATCAATGGGTTTAACATATGGTATTGTATATAGACATTTAATTATATATTTATTTAGATTTTGCTATTAAACATTTTTTATAATTTATTTTTATCAGGCCCTGGATACTCTGCCTATACTACCCAGAGGATAAAACAGTCCAGAGGCCACACATGCAGGAAGAGGAGGTCTGCATCACGGCAGGGCTTGCTACAGGGAAAGAGCGTGCTCTAGCAGCTTGCCATGATGGAATGAATATAAGTGGGGTGCAGAGAGGCTATGCGTCCCTGGGACCTAGGGATAGGATAGTACTTCTAGGATAGTACTATAATATGTATCCTTAGTAAGGATAAAACAGCAGAGAGCTCAGAGCAGGTATGGAAAAAGTTTCAGATACTTGGTCTAGTCTGGGAAGGGATGGGGATCAGAAATTATTTCCAGGTCTCATCTTCAGCATTACAAGTAATAATCATCCCTCCTTGAAACACAGATTTCTCTGACACCACATCCTACTGATTTTCTTCCTATATCCCTGGTTTTGGAGGTAGGGAATATGTGAGGAAGAATACATTAAGGTCACCGGAGGATGGCTAATGTCTCAGGTGACACTGACACACCCAAATGAAGGTATCCAGTAAACCATAGGACAGGTGGGTCTCAGATTTCTGCACAATTAGGGTGCACAATTACAAGTAAAACAACCCAATCCTGGATAATTTAAATAAAAATGACTTTATAAAAAATGTTTTTAAAGATTTTATTTATTATTTTTCAGAGAGTGGGGAAGGGAGAGAAGCAGAGAAGGAGAAAACATCAATGTATGGTTGCCTTTCACCTGCCTCCAGCTACGGACCTGGCTGGAGGCCTGGCTTGCAACCTGGTTATGTGCCCTGGCTGGGAATACAACCAGCGATCTTTGGGTTCATAGGTCGGAGCCTATCCACTGAGCCACCAGCCAGGGCTTGAAAATATTTTTTTAGGTAGTTCACAGTTGCTGGGAAGGAGAGAAAATTAAACTGAGCTAATTGGTCTGCTGAGGAAACTGTCACTACCATCAAGCCCCAGGTGCTTCAACTTGTTTTGCTGCTACTGCTGCCATGGAAACCCCACCTGGATGCCACAAACATTGCCACCAGAGAAGTCTCTGTGGTCTCTACCTTTTCCTTTTTCTTTCTTTCTTTTCTTTTCTTTTTTTTTTAATTATTACCACTAGACCTGTATCTTGCCTGCAAGGGATGCTGGAAAATCAAGATTTTACTGTATCTACCTAGGTTCTATAGTGAGAAGTGAGCTCTGCCCCTCAAGACTCCTGAGGTGGGCAATTCCCCACAAACAGAAAAGGGGTTCAGAGTTTATGTAATCAAAATGAATGAAAATTATTCATTACAGTGTCCTTACCTTAAATGGCTAGAAACCACTGGTGTAAAGTGGGCAGAGAGGAAAGCCAAGGCTAGGCAACTGGGAAATATCACTATATAAAGCATTCTTAAAATCTTTAGTGCCCAAGTGGTGGGCATTCCTAAGACGGTTTCCCCTAACCCCACCTCAGACATGCTGCCTGTATTTTGAAGAATGGCTGCAATAAGAAACATAGAGAGTTGAGTTTTTCCCTTGAAAGAAGGCTTCCCAGTGTATTCTTCCCTACCTTGTGCTCTTAATGATGCTGGAGTCCAGGGGCAAGAAGACCAAGTCCAAGGGGTTGAAGTATGTTCAACCACCTTCACTGAAAAAACACTCCAGGACACAATTATTGGTAAAGAAAAGTGCTATATTTTTTTATTTGTTCTTGAATGTGTAGGTCCTTTTAAGATCAGCGACACTTCCCCTTACAACATTCCCTCCTCAATCCCCTAACCGAAACTCTGGATTCCAATAGCCACTTCTAGGAAAAGGCCTAGGAGGAACTCACCCTAGATACCCAAGGAAGGGGTGCAGCTTGAGGAATGGGCATATAGCTCAAGAAGCAGCACCAGCTACTGCAGACTTTCCTCAGAGTAGCTCTTTTTGGCCTGTGATTCAATCCCTTTGCCCTTCCTTGGCCAAGACTTCCCAGCTGTGTCCTACTCCCAGGGTTCCCTTGTTCCCTGTGTGGCCTGAACTTTAGGGTCAGAATCACCATTACCACCTTTATAGCTGGAGAACCTCTAAGAAATCACTTAGAGCGGGGTTTCAATACCACCCCTCCCCCCAGCCCAGCTTCATAGACCCAAGGTCACACAGCTCATAACTGGTGGAGACAAAATTTAGGTGTTCAGCATCTCAAATCACACGTCTCCTTAACTGTACCTCTCTACTTCCAAGAAAACAACATAAATTTGCCTCTATCTTTAGAACTGGGGAAAGTAGGTGGTTATGACCAGCACAGATGGGAAAGACCTGGCTGAAGGAGGCCAAGCTGACCCCAACTGAACCCCAAGCAAGTGACAAATCACAGCATCTCTCTCAGTTTTATCTCTATCAGAATGTTACCAGCAGCAGGTACCCACTGAGCCACAATTCTCCTCCTGGCTAGCAGCACTGAACCATGGGTGGAAACACGTTTTATTGTAAGGCCAAGCTTCTAACCAACTGTGGCAAGCTCTAACTGGTATGGGGATCATGGTGTTAAACTGCCCACTAGCCCAATAATCCTGTTTATCAAACTGCTTCCCGGTAAAATCCAATCCATACTCTAATGCTGATTGAGATGGGGCCACTCAGCAAACATGGCTAAAGTCTGTCTCTGTGCTGCACTGGAAGAGACCCAGGGAAAGGCCGGCAAATGCATCCTCCCAGCAGAGCTCATACACATGTGTGCCACAAGGGCAACTGAGTCCAGGAGGAGAAACAGGCAGAAGAAAGAAGCCAACACAGAGGGAGGGGGCAGAGTGGGAGCAGTGGTGCTTCCCCCGACCCTACCCAACTCCTCAGAGGGGGAGACCAAAGAAAGGCTACAGACAGTCTGGTGGCTGCCACTGGGTGGTACCTACACACTATGTGGAGTTGGCAACTGCTAGAAGTCAGGCAGGACTAACCTACCAATGTTCTGGAAAAGCGCTCAGCAAGTTCATCAGTGTTTACACTAAAATCCCCTTTGCATCAGCTGAAGTTACTCCATTCTCCTGGTTCTCCTGGTTCATACCCAAGAAGCCCAATTTCTTCTTTAGGATGGCATTTTGTACCATAAGAATCCAGAATTCATTGCATTTCCATTTCCTGACTCTGTCAAAGGCCAAAGGACTTGACTGCCTTCATAGTGGGGCCATTACAGAACTGAGCCAAAAGTAGGATCCACTCAGATGTTTGCAAAGAGCCACTGAAATCAATCAACTAGTAGCTTTAGAATTTGTTTTCTAAAAAGTCCTGATATGTTTTCTGCATGCAAAAACAAAACAAAACATAACCATGACTCACAACATTGGCGCTAAGCACACAGGAAAAGCCACAGAGAGGGCAGCACTTGTAAGTAACCACTGTAGGGCTGGTATGGTGGGTCAGGGCCTCGAAACCTTGGAGAAAAGGATACCCTGCCTGCTGCCCCTCACAGTTCAGGTGCCTGAAGGGAGCCTCTCAGCGTGCAGGACCTCTGTAATCAGAAGGGAATATGTGATTCTCTACTACAGTAACGAGGTCCCCTGGCCCAGCAGGCTGGTCCCTGGGCCCATCCTGCTATCCCCCAAGCTGAAAGCTTCACTAATAGAAGGAAAGCAAAGCATCTAACCAGGCATTTCTGCTTTCTATGCAGGGTCTCCAGCTGGTCCTGGGAAGGATCTTAATCAAGTCTGAGCGGGTAGCAGCCTTCACCTGGCTGCTCAACACAAAGCACCAAGAAGCTCTCTCAGGGGAGGTGGGCCACACAAAGGAAGGATCTCCAAGAGCAGGAATTAGTGAGGTAATTACAGAGGGAACCTTGCCAAGCCAACCAAACAGAAAAAAATTCAAAAATTGAAAGGGAAGTAGCCATAACCCAAGCCAGAAATTCAGGTGAGCCCCCACAGACTGCCTGGTCACTGAAGTATTAATGACTTAGTCACCCTGACCTAGAAATCAGGATATGGAAGCCCACCTGCTTAGGACAGGAGAGCTTAGAAGTGCTGGTGAAAGAATGGCAAGTCAACTGGCGAGGTTTGCTTTACCAGGAAGATGATCTTCCAGACTGGGTGGAGAAGGAAATGACCAGTACCATCAACTCAGGAGAGACGTGTTCTCTCTGATCAAAATGTTCCCATCAACAAGGTCCTACAAATAAGAACTTCCTTAAACTGCTTCTCTTAACAAAAATAAAACCATGGCCTAAGGCCCCTATGAAATTAAGCAGACCGTGCCAGAACCAGGGAGAGCTGTGTCTCCAGGCAACCGAAGTGCCAGGTCCGCAGCTCCCTCACAACATCAGCGTGGGCTGTTTCTCAAGCAGAACTGTGCTGACGAGGTGGCCTGACCCCCAGCATCTGCCTATGCCTCGTCCTCCCTAAAACCCTAAATGGACCATGAAGATCCATCCGAGATGCAGTCTGAAGCTCTGCTCCTGTTCCCATGGCTCCTAGAACACTTCTCTCTGCTTTCAAGGAAAAGTATAATCCTGAAGTGGTTTCAGGGTCACTGAAGGGTGCTGGCTTTTCACCTCTCAGGTCTCCCCTTCTCCATCCTAGACAAAACTTCCCTGTGAATGCTGAGGTCTGTTCCTGCCTGTCACTTGGGCTTTCTTCAACCTCCAACAACAACAAGAGAAAGAGCTACCAGTAGAGACTTGGCTTTTTCTGGGCCATGGGCAGCCCGAGGGCAGTCAAGTCAGACTCCCTTCTGATCTTTGGCTCTGTGAACACGGACAGGTTAAGGACTAGACTCTAAGCAGGAGGAGGCCCGGCAGAGGGAGCTGGTTGTGGTCACTCTCCTTGCCCAGGAAACTCAGAATCTAAAGCAGCTGCCTCACAGTTTCCCAAGCAGAACTTGGGATCCAAAATGGAGAGAATGAAGGGGTGGCCACCAACAATCACTTCAAAGAAGGCAGGTTCTGACACCAAAGAAGAGCTATTAGCCCAAAGTGAGTGGCATAAAGGGCTGGCTCTGAAGTCGACATCTTGTTAAGCTCAGTGAAATCTGAGCCCAAAGATGTAAGTGGTCTCTGCACCACCAGCCAGCTCTGTCCAGAATGCCATACCAGCCAGAGCACTTCCATAGCAGCCACCACTGTCAACATCAGGAGAGGGGCATGGAAAACAAATACCCTGAAAACCGTTAGAACCCGAATAGGCACCAATTGAGACCTCTGACCTCTAGAAGCCTCTATTGCCCTGCCCAGGGCTGGTGCCTCTGTCCCGGCAGGCCAAGCAAAGGCAAACAGTGACAGTCTTTGGCTGTGCTGGACCAGGGATCACAGGCCTGCCATATGTCAGAACCTCTCTCCCTTCTTTTACCCTCTTCTGAGCCCAGGAGGAGTTCCAATCCATACATTGCTCCTGAGCCCTGCACTCTGAAACGTGAGAAGAGTCTGCTTTCCTCTGCAGGAAAAATTCACCAAGGAAGTTGGGTCCCCCTGAGCCTGACCCGGCTTGGTCTTGTCAAGTTACCCTATACATGTGATTATTCTGATAATAGGGAACACCTCCCTCTTTGCTGTTAATTACTGAAATCTTCTCTGTAGTGGAGGCATTATGACTCCCAAATAAACGCTGTAAGATGCAAATGGCAAAGAAGGGCACTACATCAGCTTGACAAGACTTGTCTCACATCCACAATCTGAAGAGAATGAGCGGGGAGGTGGGGTGGAGTGGTCAACAGGATGTGGTGGCACCACTGCCAGAGTTGCTCAGTCTCCCGCCAGCTCTACACCTGGGAGACGCTGTTGGCCACACGGAAAGACATTCTCTTTGCTCTTTCGTTCTCCTGAAAAAATAAAATATTTGGAATTAGAATGGCTAAAGGTAGGATTTATTCACGTGAAAAGGCTATGAGTCCAGATTGGAAGTCCCCAGAGACAAAGTGTTTTCTCCTTCCCTAGGAACGTAACAGCAAAACTCACTGAAATCACTAAACATGGTGCGCGAAGTAAACAACTGCAGAAGGCTGGCCAGACCCTGGCACATAATAGGCAAGCAACACATTTTGATGGGATTAAATAATTTTGAATTGATATTTCAGGCCTGCACAGGTGGGACCAGCCTAAAGGTCAGAGGAGCTCTTTTGCTGCAAGGAACACCTCTCCTTCCTACACCAAGGGCCCGAAAAGATCGTTTCCTTTATCCAAACCCAAGTCGAGCTCAGGCACTTCTCTTACGGGCATCACAATTTAGAATAACTGAGTGACCCTGAGGAAGTACACTCACCTCTCTGAATCTGAAGCTCAGGGGTAATCAGAGTTGATGAGCACCACTCTGCTCTGCCTTCCTCTTAGGCTAAGGGACTGGAAATGAGGGTCCCTTGTCATCATTCTCTGTGCCACCTGAGCAGCTCCACTCTAGGCTGCTCTTGTACATTTTGTTCAGGTGCCCCCAGCCTGCCCAGTCACCCACCCAGCTGCCAGCCGGCAGCAGCCTGTTACCATGTGTCGCCGCCGCCTCTTGGGTTGGATGCCCTCCTGCATGTAGGGGGGCCATGGGAAGCCCTGGGGAGTGGAACACCCGCTCTCGCTAGACACGTCCTCGGAGTCTGAGTCCTCCTGCCTCAGCTGGGCGAACTGTTTCTCTGGGTAAATCTCCTTCAACCAGCCCTCAAAGAATACTTCCAGGCAGCGGCCGGCCTCTGCGACCTCGGAGTCAGGCTGAAGGGGAGGAGAGCAGCGATGGTCTGGCCTGTTTCGAGCAGCCCGTCTCCTCCAGGCCTCTCAAGAGCTCTACAGAGACCTCAAAGCCTTGCTGGGTCTCTTGGATGTTTGAAAATTCATATTTTTCTCCTCAGGACTCAGAATGACCAGTTTGGTATCCATTCTTAAAACAGAAATGGTCCTGACAGTTACCTACAGATGGCCAGTCTCTAGCACCCCCGTCTTGCCCCGGCTCTGCGCTGAGGCCCCAGTGAGGGGGAAAGCGGTTGAACAATCTGACTACAGCTGGCCCACAGGCCTGCTCCCAAGTCCTCAAAGCAGCCCAGAGCCAAACCTGATACCCCACCCACATGACAATCTCGGGGCCACTGAGAAATAGGGCAGAGGTAAAACAATCAAGACATGCATCAACATACATAATTGAACTTAGCACAGTTCCAGAACATAAGGCGCATGTCTGACACCACCTCCTCCGGGGTGGTGTAGTGAGCTGGGTCCTTCTTTTGCAGCTTTCTCCGGATGATTGACAGGTCCATGGGCCTCTTGATAATCTGGTAGTAATGCCGGGCCTGAGGGAAAAGGAAGCAATGCAGGAAGAGAAAAGTGAAGGTAAGAGAAAAGAAGAGAAGGAGAATGAGTTGGAATAGAAGTGTAAGGACGTAAAAAAGAGAAAGACAGCCAGAAGATAAGTGTGGAGAAAAAAGACAAAGAAAAAGGGAAAAGGAGGAATGTTTTACTCGTCACATCAGGTTGGATGCAGCAGCAGTTAGGGACAGACTGTGGTGGCCATGGCCCCCGTTCCCTGGACCATTCACATATTAATATACTTGCAGTGGCTGTGCTCAGAGCCCACCTGGGCACCACCATGATGTGCCCCCGAGCCCTGTGAGCAGAACGCATGGGAACAGGCAGAAACAGCGAGGCCTTCCTTACCAGCGGGCTGACAGGCTCATGGAAAGGCAGGCTGAGGCTATTGCAGCACAGGGACAGTACCAGCTTCTCACACTTCTGTGGAAATCAGAATTGGCAGTGTTACTTTGTTCTGGCCCCACCTCAGTAAGAAGTAAAGAATGACCCTGATAACTCTGTGGGGGGGTATGGAACTCTGTTCCACGGGGTATGAGCCATCATACTAAGGCACAGTTCAGCCTCTCAGGCCAGGAAAACATCTGGCAGAAGGAAAATCGTAGCAAACTATCAATGGGCCAAACCGTCAGGCACAGCTCCAAAGAGGCACCCAGAGAAGCTGCTTATCCCTCAGACAGGCCTCAACCCCAGCTGGCACAGGGAGGATGTCCCTGGGCATGGAACCTTGCTCCCAAAGCACACCCCACCCCCCTACCTTCTGGTCAGAGATGCTCAGTCCAGGAGCGGCCCGCACCCCAGGCTGGGTATAGCGGGCATTCTCGCAGTCGTATTCCATCTCGGGCTGGGTCAGGCTTCGGCACAAGGTACACACCCAGTCTCCTCTACAGAGGAGGGGGAGGCCAAGTTAGGCCCAGCACAATACCCAGAGCTCCCTCCCTTGTCCCTATGCCTCAATATAGGGATGTGTGTGGGGGTGGGGGGTCGGGGAGGTTGAGGTGGGGTGATGTGGGAAACTGAGTCCCTAGCCCTGCACTGTAGGGAATGGCTTCCTAGCCATGAACTTGAGAGAAGAACATAAGGCGCATGTCTGACACCACCTCCTCCGGGGTGGTGTAGTGAGCTGGGTCCTTCTTTTGCAGCTTTCTCCGGATGATTGACAGGTCCATGGGCCTGGTAATTCAGGGTTTATAGAATGCAGGAAAAGGGAAGCTATGAAGGCGCTGAGACAGGAATATAAGAACATCTGTGCAGGAGGAAGATGAGGTCAGAGAAGGAAAGGAAGCCATTTGAATGTTAAACATCACCTTCCTGTGTGCAGAGGGAACACAGCTATAGGACCACTAATCACAGACCTGCAATTCATGCCAGCCCAGAAAGGGGAGGAAGCCCACCAGAGGGAGCTCTGAGAACCTGGCCTGAAATAATCCTTAGATGATCCCCTGCTAGACAGGCGATGGTCCTGGACTGGTCCGACTCACCCGGGGAAGCTGAGCAAGGCTGGCAAGTGGCAGGAAAGGTGGTACACTTTGGGGCAGCGGTCACAGCACAGCAACTCTCCTCCATTGAGGCACACAGCACAGAAGTCCTCATTCTCTATAGGTGCCGGGGGCCCCTTCTTGGCTCCAGGAGCTCGAGGAACAAGTCTGTGCTCTTCAGGAGATGCCCCCTCCACCTCTGGTGACTGCTGCGCAGCCAGAGATGTAACAGTGACCTTTCTTCCTCCCAGACTTGGGGCCTGGGTGGCATCAGGCAGGTTGTTCTGACTGACCTTGGAGAAGAAGTGAGACTGAGCAGTGAGTACAGCACCAGAGTAGGCTGTCGAGGGACAGGGAGGGAAGGACTGACGGCCCTGAACACCGACTTATTCCAGGACCACTGGCCAGCCAGGCCCCAGGAGTGCTGGCGGCTCACTCCTAAAGTGCATCTCGCAGGCCCATGACAAAAGGGGACCAAGTTTGGCCAAGCTGCAGCCCCACTCTGAGACTCAGGAGAGGGCCAGAGCCAGAATCCTAGCAGTAGTAAAGAGAGGAGAGACACTCTAAAGATCAAGGCCAAGGCAAAGTGGTACCTTAATGGACATGCTGGAGGACTCAGCACCACACTCGATGATCAACAGGAAACGTCCGTCCTCATCGTTCTTTTGTGGCTTCAACTTGAACACAGGCATCTCTCCCGAGGAGGTAGCACAAATCTTGAGTCGCTCCAGTCGCACATAGGGAATCTTGGGCTTATTGTTATAGGGCCTACGGCAAGAGAGACACCCTTGGGTCTCAACAGGAGCCTCCTCTGGCCCCAACCTCTACATATGGTTCATCCAGGATCCCACAACAGAATTGCTGCCCAAGATATCCTCAGTCCAACCCTTGACAGGCCCATATTCTGCCCTCCTGCCCAACTCTGCCTGGCCAGACCCATCAGCCTCTGCGAAGCCCTTGGGTCAAAGCGATTGGCTCCGTGAAGAGGGAGGACTGCCCAGAGCACATGCCTCTCAGTGTAGCAGCACCCCACCACCACCACCACCACCACCACCCCAGATACCCACCACCTGGACCCCACCTGAGGGTCTAGGGGTTGCAGAAGACAGTTGCAGGCAAACTTCTGCTTCTAGTTAAGGATCAAGGATGCGTACTTCCTGCATCAGCCTCCCAGGACATGAATTTGAGGGGGTGGGAAAAAAAGTTGGGGCCAAGAATCTGTTACCTGATGACCTGGTTCTCCTTTGTGTCCAGCTCTAGGGCTCCTTGCTCAAAATTCTCATACTCTAAGGCAAAAGGTAAATGTCTGTGACATACATTTATGACAACATACCCTATGACCCACGCGCATATCTATGACCACACACCTGTCACACAACTGTTAAGTACACTGTGACCATTCACAGTGCTGAAAAGCCCCCATGGCTCTTCTTTCTAAGAGGGGAAGAAGGCCACCTTCTGTGGAAAGGTGAACACTTGGAGGCTGCCTAGGGATGAGTGTTGGGTCAAGAGCTGAGGGGCCCATTTCTCACTTTCCAAGTCAGCTCAGAAATCACTGTTCTCCCTCCACACACTGGTGTTACCTGCTCTCAGAAGTCATTCTATCCAGCCTCTGCCTTTTCAGCCAAGAGCTGGAATTCCAGCCCTGCTGGAGAGCTCAGCTCACACTGTGGCAAGAGGCTCCTGGGAGCCTTGCCCTGAGCAGCACAGTCTGTGTAGGTGGGCAGGTGGCAGTGTGGGGAGAGGAGAAAACAAACATTTACTGAACTAAACTCAGTACCAAGCACCCTCTTGGGCACTTTTCACAGTCAGGGAGGATCCAAGAAATGTAGTTGCTTAAAATGTACGGTTACATTCTCGTGCAGTTAAGAACCAATCATTTTCCCTGGCTCATGGCACAATGGATAGGGCGCTGGCCTACAAACCCAAAGGTTGCTGGTTCAATTCCCAGCCAGGGCACATAACTAGGTTGCAAGCCAGGTCTCCAGCCAGGTCTGTAACTAGAGGCAGGTGAAAGGCAACCATACATTGATGCCTCTCTCTCTTTCTGTCTCTCTCCCTTCCCCCCTCTCTAAAAATAATAAAATAAAATCTTTAAAAAAAAAAAAGAACCAATCATTTTTCAGTTGATCAGTCAATGTGAGGAAAAAGAATTGTTTCATTTTCATTTATTAAGTGTATAGGAATAGACTGATCATTCTAAACTAAACACTCATCGCACAATGAACTGAAAAGGTCCCATAGGATCACTAGGCAGTTCCTCCCTAACTTCTCCAACTGGCCCTCACCTTCCACAGAAGAAAGGACCCTTAGCCTAGCCCCACTGAGAAGGGGTGTAACAGATGGACACTGGATTAGAGACCATCTCTACTGATCTAAATTCCCTTCACTTTGAGCCACAACACAAATCCCTATTACTTCTGGGCACAAGGCAAATTCTTGTTATTACAGAGTAAGTCCCCAAATGATTTCCCTGCAGTTACTTGTCCCAGTAGCCTGTGAGGCAGGTAATATTAGCCCCGGTTGTAGAAAAAGAAACCAGCTCAGAAAGGTTTGGTATCTTGCCCAGGATCAAACATAAACAGTACTATTTTTCTAACTTACCTTTATCTGACTCCAAAGTCAGACATGCTCTTTTCCCTAAAACAGTTAGCCACGGCTGGCCCTCTAGGGTGAGTTCATCCTGTTACCCTGTACCTGTAACCCAGATCCCCAGAATGCTGTGCATGGGGAATGATCCTAGGAGGCTGTCCTGGGCCACCTCGAATTAGCTCTGGCCACAGTGAGGGAAACACAACAGGAAGCAGTCAGCTCTGCAGCAGGGAGGTGAAGTTAGCCTGAGAGGGAGTGCTGCTCCCCCAGGCTTAAGGCCTGCCTGCTCTTTCTCTCTCACTTGGAAATGCTGAGCCCATCCGCTCAAGTCTGTAGCCGGGGAGAAAGGCAGGCTGCTTACTTGAGTCTCACCTTTTGGGTTCTGGTACTGCTGCAGAGCCATGGATGTGTTGACCACTGAGAACGCAGGTGGTTTTTTCACAGAGAGGTTAATTGGTTCCTCCAGTTCTGAGGGGATAGCCAAGTTCTTGGAAACATCTAGACCAGGGGCTGTGGGGCCTTGACCCAAAGAGTCAGTGAAATGGGTGGAATCCTCACTTTCCATCTTTGAAAAGTAAAAGCCAAGAAAAATCAAAGAAATCAGATACGTTTGCCGTTAGCAGTCATGGAGTGGTGAGGCGCAAGCCAGGAAAAGGCCTTTTGCCCAGCGATGAGCAGAGAAAGCGGAATGGTGTTTTCCCAGGACTTACCTTACACAGGGTGTTCCCCTCGGAGGGATCAGCCCCCTCGCCAGGGCACAGGCTCCCTGCTGCTCGACCAGGCCCAGGACTGCAGCTGGCTCCAGCTTCTGGCTGTACCTCAGAAGCCAGAGGCATACTCTGCAGAGGACAAGCTGCTACACTTGGCACAGCCTGGGTGGGACCAGGCATCAGGTTGGGCCCCGCCTGAGAGTAATCACTTGCTAGGCTTGTGATGGCCTGGGAGGAATCACTCATCAGGCTGGGCATGGACTGTGGTGTGCCACGCACAAGGCTGGGCACTGCCTGCAGGTGACTGGCTGCTAGGCTGGACACTGACTGGTTCTGACCACTCAACAGACTGGACACGGTTGGAGGGGGGCCACTCAGCAGGCCTGGAACTGCCTGGGGGCGGCCAGCTGTCCGGCTGCTCACGGTCTGGATCTGTGGCTCTAGGGCCCTCGCCAGCCTTGTGGACGACAGCTCCATCTCCAGAGTGTTAGAAAAGCCCATAATGCTCACAGAGGTGGAGTGCTGTGGGAGCAAAGACAGGGCCATCAGGCTGTTGGCCAGGGATGGTGAAAAGGAAAGAGGCCATGCAGCCCACAAGAGTTCCCCTCTTTTATGCTCTCATAAATCCTTGTGCTTTATTCTCATAGCACAATCTGTGACTCCATTCCATTAATGTCTGCTTCCCCTACAGACTAAATCCCATTAAGGTATGGATTTTGTCCATTTCTCTTACCCTCTGGATTCCTAAACCCATGAGCAGTGCCTGGCTGAATAAATAAATTAATGAGCTATTTAAATTTTTTTTAAACAACAGTACTGCATGACTGTTTATTCCATAAATCTTAAGCCAAGTGAACAGCAGCTTAGTTTTATTAACAATGGAGTCTATGAACTTCTCTAAAATAATGACTGTTTTTATACTGTTAAAATTTATTAAGAATTTAATATATGCAAGGTAATTGGCTGAGTGTTTTACATACATGCCCTCATTTAATCCTCACAACAAACATTAAAAGCCTGTTGTGAAGGCTAAAAGAAAGAATCCATGTAAACATTTAGAACAATATCTAGCATACTGTAGGTACTCAATAAACCCCAACTGTCATTATTGTTACTGTTGTTGTGAGCCTAATTTCACACTGCAGTAAAAAGCTAAAGAATATTAAAACAAGAGTTACTAATTTCATGGACCGGAAGAAGAGAGTTGAGAACCTCCATCCAGAAGAACACCTGAAGTATTTTTTTAATGTTATGGGAAACCTAATTTTGTATATGTCCATTTCTTTGTGTTTGTGCTCACATACAATTGATTTTTGTATGCTGACCTTCAACTCAGAGACCTAGTTAAAGTCACTTTAGGACTCACCTGTGAATAGTAAGTTTTATTTCTTCCTTTCCTTACCTTTGTTTTTCTTGCCCACTCCACTAGCCCAGACCTCCAGTACCAGGCTAAATAGAAGTAGTTATCGTAGCCATCCTAGCCTCATTCATGATCTCTGGGAAAATCTTTTCAATATCTCACCACTAGGTAGGACTTCCGTAGATTTAGAATCTAGATCATTGGCACTGAACCCACACTCTTAATCTGGCCTCTCTACCTGTCTTTCTCGGTGGTTACTCCTTTCCTGTCTCTCCCACACTTCTTTCCTCAATTGGTCCTTTGCGCACCTGATCTTTCCCTCTTCTAACCTTCTTCTCTCTTCCTTTCTGCTGTTTCTTTTTCTTACCATCTTTTTCTCTTCTCTCCTGACCCTTCCCCCCTCCTTTTTTTTTTTTTTAGAAAAGCTTTTATTTTCTATTCTTATCCTCAATTTTAAAAGCAGATGAGCTAAATACCCCTTCTCTCTCCAAGGAAAAGTTTGCTTTTTATATGTTCCTTGGTAGTTCAATAGTCTTCCATAAAACGGATTCAATTTTCACTATAGTCTAAGTCCCAAGAAAAGAAAGGTTGAGGAGAAGGAAGGATGGAGGGAATGCTCAAACCAAATTAGGGAGACTAGGCAGAGAGCCCAGTGGAAGGGACTGCAGTTAGAACCAAGGGCAACCACAAACGTGCTCTGGCCCGCAGCCTGTGCCATCACCTTGTCATCCTGGTTATGTACTGATAGCTTTCTAATATTCTATAGTCCCTTATCTGTGGACAAGAATATCCAGTGATGCTTGCACCCCCTTTTGTTATGCAGGACAAGCTAACCCTTTGAGCTGGATCCTTTCACCTTTTCCCTATTTGACATGTATATTGAATGCAGTTCTGGAGTTCATTTCATCCACTGATGACACACATGGCTCTCAGTCTCTCAGTGACATTCTCCGTGCCAAGCATTAAGAGGACCCAAATCCACCCAGGCCCATCCCAAGTAGTAACAGTTAAGCACTGTGTGTCACAGGTAGGCACAAAATTAAATTCCCAAAGACCAAACTTTCCAGACTAGGGGTAGAGATCACATTTGTAGGATATCAACTCTCCTGCCCTAATTACTTACTGCTATCATGAAATGTGAGTTAATATAATAGTAGAGGAGAGGAGCCCATGCAGACTGAGCCATGGAAGAATTGTGGAAACTCTGTCACAGTTTATTTTAACCTGGACCTTATGAACCTGTTCCCACAAATTAAATGGCCATGAAAGTACTACAATAGTACAAGACACTGCAGACTAGGCAGGTCTCTTTTGCCTCCATGCCTACAGCCAATCTCAAGGAGGCCAAGGCTCTCAGGAGGGGGAGTGAACTCTGGCAGTGGTAACAAGAACCTAGGAAACGTCCATGGGGGAATTCTGAGAAGGGGCTCAGAGCAAGTGCTATGAGGAAGCCGGCCCTGGCTCCCTTTCTATAGGCTATACAAACACAGTAGCATTTCTGGGAGCTGTGTGTGCAGAGCATTCGTTAGTTTTGGATGCTTCGTCTGTCTCTCTGGAGTGAAGGGCTATAAAATAGCAAAATAAAAGGTACTCATTTCATGTACAGGAAGAAAGTGGGGAACTGAGAACCTCCATTCTACTCTCCAGCCAGGGCTACAGGGTGAGTAAAGGTGAGAGGGTCTACTTTCAGGGTCAGGAAAGCAGGCTGAGTCTCTAGGGCCTGCAAGGAAGGAAAGGGCTTCTGAAGCACATGCTAGAGTTGGAGAAGGGCGTGGGAATGTGGCCACGCCTGACATTTGGTGTCTCACACACAGGAGGAGCTCATCTGTCAATGGAGACAATGCTGCCTGCCCTCTCTAGCACCCAGAATCTTTGGTGCTAGAGGTCAAATGAGAAAAGGCACAAGTCTGTGGCCAGCTGTAAATCCTGTATAGAGCAATCACTAACACTTCCAAGCTGGCAGGTACGTAACTGAAACCCTGATCTCATTTTTACATACAAAACCTTCATATTTTGGGGGAAAAATGTGTATTTGAGGTTCTGAAGTGAAAACGTCCATTTTCTAGTGCAGGAGAAAAAAAGAAGTCAGAACGCCAGAAACATTTCACTCTGACAATCCACTCAAGTTACCTTTGGGGTGAGAGGGAAGACCCGCCCTGGGCCTACAGAGCCCCTCTTTACCTTTCTGACTTAGCATATCCTCCCTTGCCCGTAATTTTCTCTCCTAAACTCCATGTTCCGGTCTCTGTCCCTGTCCTCTTCTGGTCTCTTATCTCTGTCTCCTCATTTCTGCTTGCCTCTGCTTGACCTGTGACTTGTCTGGCTCACCTCCTGCAGGATATACATAATGCATCTATTTGAACCACCTGCCTCCACAGCTTTCCTGACCTACCACTCCCCTGAATTGTCTGACTTGCACCCTCTTTTGTTAGTTACCTATGCAATCCTTCACCCATTTCCCTGTCTCCTGCTTGACCCATGCTCTGTTACCTCTCCCCATCCTCACCACCCAGACCTTTTTCTGAAACTCAATGTGTTAACATTACTATTGTAATTATAGCCACAGGTTAATGTCAAATAACAGAGAAAGCATTGTTCTTTCATTTTAAGCAGGGAAATTGAGACACAGATTGATTACCCAGATTGCCCAAGACTGTATAGGCCCAAGACTAGGAATGATGAGCCCAGCCTTAAAAATCTGCTGGCTGGTCTTGATTTTGTGCCATTAACTAGAGAGCTAGTGCCCTAGATAGAAGGAATTCAGAAGTCAATAAGCAGACACTTCGTGCACACAAGCCCTGAGTTTAATATCGATTTCAGGTTCTTACAACAAGATAATAGTGCTGGGGATAAAGTAATGCAGATTAGGGTGGTGTTTCACAGAAATTCATTTTTCAGATATCTGAAACATACCTTCAAAATATTATTTTGAATGGGAGCACTCCTAAAACACTTTACACACTACCCAGACTTATTAAACAGAGTACATGGAACCTAATGAGGCCATTTCTTCAGTGAAATGAACTAAAGAACCTAAATGAACTTCTATTACTGGGGTGGGCTGTAGATGAGTGGTGTTTTAGGGAACTTCTGTGAATGCAGGACTTAGCTTCTCTCTTCCGTTCTCACACCATTGTCCCTTTCCAGGTGAAGTGTCTTGCCTTTCCCTTGTTGCTAGCTGCCATTAGAGAAGTCCTGATTCTCTGCTTCTAATCTGCTTATTGCTGTAGTGTCAGAAAACTAAAAATTCCAGAAAACCATACAACTAAGCTTTCTGGATCAAGAATGCTGACTAGACACCCGAGTGTGGGCTTAAGATCTCATACAGAATATAATGCATGATGTTCGTGACATCTGTTTTTGCTGCCGCTCCGAAGCTTTGACTGATCACTTCTGATTCCAGGTTTTTGTTCCAGTAGTTAAAATTGTCAAAGGCTAGTCATACCGTGTAAATGTGCAAGAGGAGAGGGGACCAAGCACTTGGCCGTTGTGTCTTAGAAACACATTGAAGGCCTTCACTCTGGCTGAAGGAAACAGATAAGGAGATAAGGATAGAGGTAAACAGATTTGTGAATTAAATCCTTGGAATATTTGAGTGCTCCAACAGCTTCAGAGTAGGTAGATTGGTTTAGTATCATATAGTTTGTCTTGAAATAGCTGAGTCCGTAGCTGAGGAAGGAACTAACTTTTCAGCAAGTGGTTTTACAAGCTGATTGTTAATAGTGAAGTCATTGCTCTTGTCGACAGTGAGGACTGCTGTGACCGTAACTATGCTGACCAGAGTCAAACCAGAGATCTAAAGAGTGCCCAGTGCCCTGCTGATCCCAGAAGGACAGAGAAGCAAAGAGGATCCCCAAGTTTGAAGTGGAAAGAAGAGGAAATAAATAAAGGGGTTCCAGTAAGTCTGAAGTGAAAGCCAGGATGAGTGAAACCCTCCAAACACTTGGAGGGGTTCAAGCCGTGTGACTCCGGAGAAACAGGCCAGAGGTTCTTTGGCCAGCCCAGGTAAGGGAATTTAAGACCTACACATAAGGACCTATTTTCTCATGGACCAAGAGACCTGAACAAGGAGCCTGAATTTGGTCTGTGAATTAAACCAGGCCAGAGCTACAGAGATAGGCTTCCTAGATGGAACTAAATTCAGGGAACCAGACCTGGGGAGTGTTTGACTTGATTCCTGAGTAGGACAGCAGATCTCTATATAGTTCTACACACTAACACAGGCTGCGCCCTAAGAAAGCCTCAGTAGGCACATTGTTCAGGACTAGGCTATGAGGTTCGATCAGAGGTTGAGAACCTATGATCTGATCATGGCAGAGGATTTGGAGACTATGAAGGCAGGATGCCTAGTATGTCCTCACTTATGCCAGGATTTAGAGTATGAGTTTAAGCAAGTCATTTCCCATCTCTGGGCTTCAGTTTTTCTTCCACACGTTGATGTGAATCTCACTGAGCTGTAAGAATCAAATTGAGAGCTCAGGCATTGCAGTGCTTTAATAATGGTAATAAATGCTATTTGTACAAGTCATACTCCTTTACTCTTCTGCAATACTCCTAATAATCTGTACCACAGGAATACCTACTTCTTCAGTAACATTTACTGGAAATACAACCCAGACTCCTCTCAAGCCATAAATAACATCCTGGTGATTTCAAAGTCCTCTATTAAAGATCTGGGGCCACATTATGAACAGAAGAGAGATCCCTCTAACAGGTGAACTGGGGCTCAGGTAGGACTCCCTGTGATGCCTTTAGCCTTGACTTCATGAAAGCTTTGAGTTAAGGGGTGTGTGTACTTTCCAGCAGTTGGCTGGTTCAGAAGTATGAAATGAAGCCTTCAAAATGTCTTCCAGTTTCATTTGAGAGGTAAGAAGTTTCTGTTGTAGACCTGTAACCATAGTCTTTCTTCAGAGTAGCTAAACCAAGGCCAGGAAGCTTGGGCAACAGCTAGCATCAGACAAATGTCAAAATTTATTCAAAAACACCCTGGTGGATTCCAGGAAGGTGGTGGGACAAAATGTGCCTGAGATTGCAGAGCTCAAGCCATTAGAACTTTCTAGAACTTTCGCATCTCATTTTCAGCAGCAATCTGCTTGCACATCAGCTCATTCAGTCCCAAGTCCTAGGTACTTCATCACTGTGGAGCTCACAGAGAGATGCCCAGTGCCATAGGTTCTTCTGGTCTGTGACCTTCAGGTAGACTCATGGCTTCCCTGGCACTCAGGCTAGTACAGACTGAGGTGTGGGCTGGAGGCTAAACAAAACCTTTACCAGATAAGAAAACCAAGACCAAAGTAGACAGGCTCCTAAGACCTCTCCCCAGCAAGGCCTCAGGCTACTTCAAAGACTGTGAGGACAGGAAAATCCAGCCTGTGAGAGGCCAGTGGAGTCCTACCTCTCCCACTATAGCACACAAAGAGAGGTAATTTAACCTAGTCACTGAATACAGGTTTGAGCCAGGAACCCATGCTCTGGTCCCATCATTGCCAATAATCAAATGTATAACTTTTAGATGGGCCACTTAACCTGTCTGTGTCTCAGTTTCCACACCTTTCAAAGGGGAGCAAGAAAGTGGCTTCCTTGTAGTATTTCTAGGGTAAACAAATAAATAAAATGGAATAATTTATGTAAAAAAATCTATGGAAAAAGTAGAAGATGCTATATAGAGTATTACAATTCATTGCTAAGATGCTCAAAATGTTATCTGGTATCTTCAAACTTCTTAACCTCTATCCTGTCCAATCCTAGGCTTAATGCAATGAATGCCCTCAAAAAGAAAGCTCTTTTTCTAACGTAAGAAGCTTTGCGTGTGAGTAGTACTCTTTCAGTCAAGTAGACCCAATGGGTTCTCCAAGCCAGGGTAACAACCCTGAGGTTCCCTTTTCTGGGAGTCCAAGCCATGAAGAAGTCTGTAAAACATGTGAAAAATTCCAGCCCCCCTGGCCTCTCAGCCTCTACATGAGCTCCAGTTAATGAGGGCCAGGGCAGCTTGAAATGAGAAGTGAGAGCTCCTAGGACCTCCACTAACCCCCACGAACCTGCAGCCACACAGGGGGGCAGCATCCCCCTGTGGCCCAGACAGCCCTGCAGGCCACTACTGCTCAGACAGCACAACTCAGTGCTTGCACCTGGCTCACCTCCTTTCCTTCCTCTGTCCTGCGTTTAGAAACAGAACTGAGACTCCTTAGACAAGCAGTGACATATTTGCTGCAGGGCTCCCACTACCATGCTTCTTTCCGAACTACTGACATCCACAGCTGGCTGCCTTTTGGTCATCTTCTAATGTAGCTTCCACAGAAGAATATCAACAATTCAATACTTGTTTCTCCCCCTAAATATGCTTTCTTCCCATGCTCCCATCTCAATGAATGGCCAAATCAGACCTGGGTGTTAAGCCAAGAGATTTTCTTTCCCTCACTTCCCCTTGCCGATCAGGCTGAGTCCAAAAACTCCTGTAAATCTGATCTCCTGAAGTCCTTGCTTCCCCTTTAGTCTCATCACTACTGATTTCATTCAACCTCTCCTATTTCTCCTCTGTACTATTTTGGTCTCCCTTACTGCAGCTAAAGTGACCTTTTAAAAATTTAATTCCAACCAGGTCTCTCCTTGCTAGAAATTCTTCATTCTCTCCCCACAACCCACAAAACTGGATGCCACAGGCCTTCCAACCTCTCTGGGTTCACTCCCATCCCCCAGGACACCTCATGCTCCTACCATGTCAAATGATCGGAAACCCCTAAGTGCCTGGGGCTTTCTCTCACTTCTGGAGCTTCCTGCTTGGCATTCCCTTTGACTACTTTTTCTAGCCCCCCATTCCCACCCCTTTCACTAGTCTAACTTCTCCTTCAAATCTCATCTCAAAATCATGTCCTCCAGGAATCCTATCTGAACAGGCCCCTCACCCAAGGTTAGGTGTTCTTTCTGCACACCCCAATGACTAGCATAGCACTTTGTCATACTTATTGTTGTTGCTTAACTATCTCTCCCTCTAGACTTAAGCTCCAGCGTGAGGCTATTTACCAATGTGTGCCTGACACCTAGCACAAATAGTAGCACATTTTAGGAAATTAATACATATTTTTTGAGCATTGAGTGAATAAGTGTTTGGATGGATATGCATTTGGCCTAAGTATAAGAATTTAAGAACCCAATTATTAAACCTTTACCCTATGAGCCACAAAGGGCCTATTTATAACATTTCTATGGCTTCTATTCAAAAGCATTTTGACAGGTAGAGCAGGACAGGCATAAACAAAAAGCCACTAACACCAGAGACCTACCCAGATTTCAAGAATCACCAGGGATTTCCAAGTTACCATTTCATCTCAGCTATCCCTTACTTTTCTAAACTCTCTTCTCAAGTATCACTGAGACAGACTGACCTAAGACATACATAGCACTAATGCTGCTAGGGAAACATTGTGAGGGGCAGGTACACAGGACCACTGGTACACTGGGGCTGTAGTGCAGAGCCATGCTCCAGGGCTGAGGGTGCCGGCCAGAAGCATACAGAATAGCCAGCAGAGCTTCAGGTACAGGGTTGAGTGTGAGGTACCAGGAGGGCTAAGGGGACCAGACCAGAGAAGGCAACAGGGTAATAGGAACTGGACCAAGGTATATAGGGAGGACAGAGTGGAGGGCATGACACAGTACTGAGGTCCCAGCTAGGGGGACAGCAGAGGTGGGGGTAAAGGGCAGGGGTAAGAGTAGGACAGCTGGGGAGTAGTGGGGTTCTGGGTTATCACCAGAGAAAACAAACACTTCCAGCAAGCAGGGAGGTGAGTAGACAGGTAGGGCTCTAGCAGCTGATCTTCAGGAGATCTCAGTGCACCTTGCTGCTCAGGACATGCCTACAGACTGATCACCCAACAAATTCCATTGATTTTAATTCTAAGGCCAATTCAGGTTCTGGAGTCACATGAAATATTTCCCTCATTTTCATTGCAGAGATGCAAAAGTTCAGGCTTTGGATTCTGACAGATCTCATATTAAATAAACTGCAGCCCTTTCACCTACTAGCCACAGGGCCCTGGACCTGTTTCCTTAGCTATAAATGGGGATGCCCACCTCACAGAACTGTTGGGGAGGCTGAGATAATGCTTGTGAAGCACATGCACAGTTCTAGGCACAGAGTAAGTGTTCGATACATTGGCTCTTTCCCTTTCTAAATAAAGCTTAACTTCATTTTAGGTATATATGTGGGAGTGGAAATGCAGGTGAGGAGGGCTCGCACTGCTGACTCATTAGGACAGAAGGCATGAGTCAGGGCTGTGTAACATCCAGGGCTGGATCAGAGACACGCCTCCCCCCGCCCAGTCCTCATCCAGCTCCCGGGGGTCCTGGCTGGCAGTGGGTCCCATGTGGTTAGGACAAGCAGGCTCCATTAGTACCTTTCTCACCACATTTGTGGAGGAGTGCTGGCTGGTGCTGTCCAGTGAGGGGACACTGTGAGGTGTTTCCTCCCCAGAGGACTGGGGCAAGTTAGCAGCTGTATTCTTCTCAAGAGAGAGAGCTGGCTTTGGGCCTTCAGAAGCTGGGGGCTCATCTGTAGCCTGGAGAAGAAAATAAAACGTTGGCGGGTTTCACTGCCGAACACAGCAGCAGCAGTAGCAGCAAGGGTTCACGCCCACCCTGTACTTCCCCATCAGCACCACTGTAAACTGCCTAAAAATGTTTCAGGAAGACAGATACTCTTAATTTTTCCTAAGACTGCATCCTAGTAACAGTCTTAGGATAAATCCCCAACAGAGAATTCTGAACGAATTCTGTCATATTCACCTTTGCAGTTATAACAGTTGTAACTTACATTTACCTTGTAAATGTGAACCCCAAACCCTTCGCTGCCATCATGAGGATTATTCTATACTCCCTCATAAAAACTGAGCCTCAGAGGAAGACAGTGAAACATGATCTAAAGTTGTAAGCACTGGGCATAAATGTGAGACCTTTTATTTTGTAATAAAGCTGCTTTGAAGACAAAAGTGTGATACAGACTTAAAGGAGACAGCACTATGGGAAAGTGAGGAAAGGGAAGAGGCTGCAACAAGAAGCACTGAAGCAAAAGAAAAACAAGAGTTACGGATGAAGATGTAGATGGCAGCAAAGATCCCAGAGGTGCAAACTGTGCCCCTTTAATAGGCGTTTAGCTGAGAAATGAGAGAAGCATTCATCACCTCCCTAGGGACAGAACAGGGCCTCTCAGAGTCAACAGACCTGGATCCAAGGCTTGGTTCTACCACTCAATGTTTTATGCTTTCAAGGCAAATTCCTCACCCTCTCTGACCTCCACTTTTGCATCTATGAAATACAGACAGTAATGCCTACCTAACAGTGTTGCTGATTGGATAAATGATATAGTGTACGGTATACAAAACACACCTGGTGCAGTAGGCTTGAGATAAATTTTAAGTCTATAGCTGTGTAGTGTTATAAACTCGCTGCCCACAAGTATCTAATGCATACCTTCCCTCCACTCCTTAAGTTCTACTTTTCCCCATCTGAGCTCCATAATTTCCCAGTGAGCAAAGTGAGGAGGTTATAGTGACAGCCTCCTTTCTGCCATGGCACAGAGGACTCTCTGTGCAAGGCCCCTCTGGCAAGTACTGAGCCCAGCTCTATGTTGGGGCTAGGTGCTATGTTCTCTGGAACACAGATGAGAGGCAGAGCCTAGGGTTTTGAAATACGAGGGCTGTTCTCAAGGCCACCCTAAGATGAAAATACTATGTTCCTGTGCCACCCTGTGACTGGGGAGGATGGAGAGAATACATCCCAAACCACCCTGAGGCTCACCTGCACGATGTCCTCCTGGCTCTGGGACTGGATGGGTGCTGGCTGCCTCACAATGTAGTTGATCTGCCCCACAATGGTTTGTTGAAGATGCTGAGGTGATTTGGTCTGACTCAGCTGCAGACTGGGTTGTTGAGCCTGAAGGAGAAGCTCCAGGTCTTTCTGCATTTCCTCCAGCTCAAACTTGTGGTGCATTATGTCCACGTTCTGGGAACAGGCAGGCCCAGGAGGGCTCTCATGCTGACTGGAAGCCAGATGCTGGGATGGAGGCAGAGGTGGGGGTGGCTGCTGCTGGGGTGGAGGTGGCGGAGGTGGTGGAGGTGGCAGCTGCTGCTGTGGCTGTTGCTGAAAGTGGCTAAGCTTCAGCTTCTGGTGGTGACCAAACTGGACCTGGATAGAGGGTGTCTGTAAGGTGGGCTGGGCATGGGCTGTTTGCTGAACATCCTGTGGGGGGACGATGCACACTGGCTGGGAAGTCATCTGATGCCCCAGTCGCTGGGATATGTTCTCCGGCTCCACGGACGATGGCTGGGTTTCTAGCCAGGGTTGCATCAACTTCGGTGGATGAGGATTGCAGGGCAGCTCTTTCTCCCTGGGCAGCAGGGTGGAACACTGCAGTGACCCTAGCTGCTGGGGCACAACCTCAGAGGGCTGCCGAAAGCTGTGGGCTGGGTGTATGCTGGGTGGGGGGACCTGGCCTTTGAGAGAGGGCGAGGCTGGGGAGCAGTACGAGCAGCACACAGACGAGGAACACAGGGCTGGAGAATGGAATTTGTGTGAGGGGTGGCTGAGAGTCTCTTGCTGAGCCACGGGGGACTGATGGCTTTGATAGAAGGATGATGATCCCTGCAAACCTCCATAAGCAGGAGTATCTGCCCGGGACAGTTGTCCACCTTCTGTAGTTATACAGCCTGGAAGTTCAGAATAGAGAGTGATTCCAAAGGTAACCAGCAGCTGTTCCCTACTTGCTACTTCCTGCCCCTGGGACCAATGGCCATCTTTCAAGAAACCTGCACCATGCACAGAAGTTAAGAAATTCAATCCTTGATCTCTAACATTCAGTCTTTCTTTTTTTTAAAAGATTTTATTTTTATTATTTTTAGAGAGAGAGGAAGGAAGAGAGGCAGAAAGGGTCCAGCTAAGGACCTGACTGGAGACCTGGCTTGCAACCTGGTTATGTGCCCTGGCTGGGAACCGAACCAGCAACCTTTGGGTTTAGAGGCCGGTGCCTTATCCACTGTGCCACCAGCCAGGGCTTTTTAATACTCAGTCTTGAATAAGACCAGTAACTGAACCTGTATGGACCATTGAATCTGAATGGCCTGGGACATTTGAAAAATTAACTCTGCTTTTACCAGATGCTCAGTCCTGTCTCTGTATCCCACTAAAGAAACCATGGCCTCTCTCAGAGAGTACTCATTCTTTTTTTAACAGAATAGTCCAACAGAGACTGAGACAAAAATTTAAAACAACAACATTTGAGATAGGGAGGGAATATGCTAGAAAGTAGCAAAGAGACTCATCCGCAGGACAACGAGCAAGTCTTCAAATACAGTCCTGGGGAACTGTGTGGGGGGCGAATAGGGTGGAAGAGAGTGGGGAAGCTCCAATGCCAGCTCAGTGCCAGGTCAGCACCATTCTCTGAGGCTTCTGGGCGCTTGTGTGTGAGTAGGTAGTATGTATATCTATTGCTAGCTCAGTCTGAAAGCTCCTTCAGCTCATTGTTTTAATGAGGCTTTCATAGGGGAAGGCTGAGAAACTTAAGGGCAGAAGGTGTTTCATTCACCTTTGGCCTCTTAGTGCCCAGAATGAGACCTGACCCACACCAAGCTCCAGCCAAAGGTCTGTTGAGTTAAAGCAAAGGGAAGATGGCAGCAAAATAAAATCCTAACTATCATTCATCACTCTGTCAAGCTCAAAAAAACTTTCAATGAGGACCTAGCTGATGGCACAGTGTAAGGCACCAGCTTGCTAAACCAAAGGTCACTGGTTTGATTCCCCAGCCAGGGCACATAACCAGGTTGCAAGCCAGGTCTCCAGCCAGGTCTGTAGCTGGAGGCAGGTGAAAGGCAACCATACGTTGATGTCTCTCTCCCTCTCTGCCTCTCTCCTTTCCCCTCTCTTTAAAAATAATAAATAAAATCTTAAAAAAACCTTTAAATGAGATTAATAGCCCAGATGAAGGCAACATTTGGCTTTCAGTTTAACAAACCTACCATTAGTTTGTCAACAGAGACACAAATACAAGTTGTCTATATTCTGCCTAAGGACTGAATGTCAGCAAATTATTGCAGCAGAAAAGAAAAATGCACAAGATTATCTGCTTACATAGCAATTCCAAAGGATGTATGAGACATTCATTTTCTCTCTCTTTTCATCTCTTTCCTCACCCACCTCTGCTCTCATCTCTCCCCTCTCTTCTGTTCTCTCCCTCTTTCCTCTTTCTTCTTTCTCTGTTCTCTCTCTCTTTCCTCTCCCTCCTCTCTTTCCTCCCTTTTCTCTCTCCCCTCTTTCTTTTCTCTCTCCCTCTCCCTTCTCTCTTCACTCTCTCTCTCTTGCTGAGATATCCATTTGTGCCCTCCCACACATATACCCTTGTGTAACTACAGACACACAGATCCACCTGTGCTGCCATACTACATTCTGGAGAGCAGGGCCACTGTCTTGTCTCCTCTCCAGCAATGAACCCAAGGTAACAGGGGCATTCATGGAGAATGGGAAGCTCAGCTTTTAGCTGGTCCTGTTACAAAGTCCTGCATAGCCATTGATATTTAAGCTGTCCACTTTCTCACCCATACCCCAACCACACCACACCCCCAAAAAGGTTTGCTGAATGGCCTCTGGCATTCAGAAAGGAACGCTTTCTCTTGGGCATATGCTGGCTTATCCAGTAAGCTAACCAGATGCTCTATATTCATTCCCAGCAATTATGTAAAAGCCCATAGAATAGGCCCTGGCTCACCAAGGGAAGCTAGCTGCTTAGTCCAGAAGTTAGGCTCCCAGGTGAATCTGATACTCCAAGGCGAGCCAGGATCTGTGTTACAATTTGTCTCCAGCAATCGCTGCATCTGAAACACAATCTGGCAACACAACCAAAGTCATTTCTTTGGGCATTTGTGCCTGAATGACAACTCCCTCTTCCTCACTCTTTGGCCAGGTTGAAGGGCCCTTTAGGCTCAGGTCCTCTACCATGCTCATTCCCTTGCAACTTAGTACCCTCATATCCCTCTCCTGCCTTGTCACCACCCTACCCACCTGAGACTCCCCCCTTTCCCCATTGATCCCCTTCCTCTTAATGAGACTTCTGGAACCCCTGAATTCTTATTTCTCACAGTCCTCAAATGGTTTGTAGTTCCTCTCAGGAACTCACTTGCATGGCAGTTCTCTCATGAGTGCTCCATTCATTCTATCATAACTCAATTTATAGTGATGCCTTATTGCCCTCCCATCTCACCGGAAGGAAATGCTTCTTATGTGTATAGTCAACCAGTTCACTCTAGATCCCATGTTTTTCTATGCTCTTGGTATGCTCATGCCACCACCACACAACTCTTCTATTTTCAACTCCAACCAAATAAATGCATGCAAATGTTTTCCATATTAAAAAAAAGTCTGTCTCCTTCTCAAGCTACCTTCTGTTTCCCATCTTTTCAGTTCTATCTCTTCCTCACCTTCCATCCTCAGTCCCCTCATTCTAGCTTTTAACCCTTTTACTTTGCTTGAATTCTTTCAAAAAATCACCAGGGACCTACCAGTTCTCAGGATATCTCTTCACTACTCATCCTCTCCCACCTACATAGCAATGATAAAACCGACTACTTGAAATTTGAAACTCAGTTCATTTCTGTGCACCACACACTCCTATTTCTCCTTAGGTCTTTGCTTCTCACTCTCCTTCCCTTCTCCTCTTCCTCTCTTCTCTGTCGAAAATCACAGTATTTCCCTGGGTTCCAGATGTGTTCTCTTCTTCCTTTAGTGACTCTTCTAAGGTGATACTACAGATATATCAGAGACTCCCACATATCTATTTCTTCTGACTCTCAGACCCATCTATCAAAACAGATTTTAGATATCTTCTTTTAGATGCCCTACAGACACCTTAGATTCAAGGTCCTCAGACATATGCTCATTTCCCTGAACCTTAGCGTCATCATATCCTTCTCCAGCCTCCTCATCTACATATTAACTTCACCGACTTCCCTCAAAGTTCTTGCTCCTCCTCCGAGGCATCACCATTCTCCCAGCACTTCAACAGTATTCTCAACTTCTTTCCTCTCAGCCTCCCATTTAAACCCAAATAACTTTGTTTGGGATGACCACCACATTGCTAATGTCCAGGATACTTTCTAAATCCATGACCTAAGACAAATAACTACAGAATTTCCCAGCTGAGTTGTCTAGAGGAAGACGGGATGATTTTGCTGCAGGGTTTGGTAAAAAATGGCACTCACTTACTAACTTAACAGCAGTGATTGAGAACTTTACAGTTCTTACCAGCTCCTTGCTGAAAAGGAAAGGGACGCTGGTTTTGCTGCAGACAGCCCAGTTGATGAAATTCTGCACATGCTCAAACTGACGGTTAAGGACCATGATGCTCTGTAACTGCTGCTCCAGCTTCCGCTTCCTCTCATTAGTAATGCCCTGGGCACAGGGAGAGAAGACAGAGTCCCTGATCCTATTCTTGGACTGAGGTCTACCTGCCTGGGAATCTGGTAGTTTACGTGTATTAGTATGAACACTGATACTGCACCTGACAGGAGGCAGCGGGACAGAGTGCTGCCATGGGCTACTGCGGGATGGAGGAAGGGAGGGAGAAAAAAGTGGGTGTATTTTATAGTGCAAATATGGAATAGGTGACAAGATAATGTCTATGCTCTTGGGCATAACTTGGTGAGGAAAGTAAGTAGTTTCATGACTCTCTTCCAAGGCTCAGGAAGGCAGCTGCCCTAGAGCCATAGCACTGATGAGAGTTTGAACTAATTTTCCAGCCCTTAATGAGCCACCCTCCCAAAATTAGACTGGACATTTTAAGAGAGAAGGAGCAGGAGAGAACTATGGAAACAACACATCTAAATTCCAGCCCTAGCAGCTCTGAGCCCTGAAACTAGTTTGATATGTGTCTGGTTCTTACCTAGGGAGAGCACACACAACCCATCCACCTGATGATCCACCTGTCCACATATACCTCCAGTTCCTCTATGAGCCCGTTAGCCTGTTTGTTCAGCTCATTCATCAGAACCATCTTGGCCATTTTGATTTGGTTTTCCACCTTCCTGTGCTGATGCTTCACCTCAAAAATCCTGTAAAGAGGATGAGACATAGTGTGGTGTGCCCTTCCCTCCAGACCTATGAGGGCCTAGAGACAGCAAACAAGACTCAACAATTTGGAGGCTGCCTGTTAAGCTCAGGGTCCAGTAGGCAGCAAATATAAAGAAATTAGAACCTTCCTCCACCACCCCACCCTTTGTACAACCCAGCCCACTTGATGTAAGTGGGCCAATGGCCCAAAGTTCAACCTGGTTTTCTTAAGTTCACACCCCAGTTCACGCAGCAGCTTATCAGTGCATGTAGCACTGGGAGTGGGACAGAATGAGTAAGTATGGGTATGATTTCATGTAATCTGCTGTCTTAAAAATAAGGATACTCCACTAAACAGTACTATGCAGTAAAAAGAGCATGGGCAGAAACAGAAAGTAGACTAGGGGATACCAAGAAATGAGGGTGTTGGGGGAATGACTGCTAATACATAGGGGGTTTCTTTTGGGGGTGGTTAAATGTTCTAAAAGTACAGTAATAGAGCCCTGGCTGGTGGCACGGTGGATAAGGTGCCGGGCTTATAAGGTTGCTGGTTTGATTCCCAGCCAGGGCAACATAACCAGGTTGCAAGCCAGGTCTCCAGCCAGGTCTGTAGTTGGAGGCAAGAGAAAGGCAACCATACATTGATGTCTCTCTCCCTCTCTGCCTCTTTCCCATCCCCTCTCTCTAAAAATAATAAAATCTTTTTAAAATAAATAAAGTACAGTAATAATGGTTGCACTAATCTATAAATATACTATGAACCAATGAATTATACATTTTAAAATAATTATTTTGGACTTCTGGTCAAGATGGAGGTGTAGGCAGACACACTTCTCACCTCCTCACATAACCATAGAAAGAATTACAACCAGATCTCAAAAACAAAGAACTAGGACTGTCAGAAAATTGAGCATATAACTCAACTTGTTGGAAGTATGACAACCAAGGATGTGAAGAAGCTACATTCATCCAGATGAGCAGGAGGGGCAGCATTGTGGAGATAAAGTGGAGAGGCAGTGTAGCTTAGACAAGTGGCAGCAGCGGAATGGACACATGGTAGACAAAAATCAGGAAGGATACCTTGGGAATGAGCAATCTTAGTCCCAGGCCAGACTGCACAGCCCAGGGTTCCAGCACCAGGAAGATAAACCCCATTACCTCTAACTGTAAAAACTAGTGAGGGTTGGAATGGCAGAAGAAACTGCTGGATTTTCACCACTTACAGGGCCCCCATAGTCTTAGAATATATGTAAACCCCTAGGCAGTGCATAGAAGGGTACCAACTGCTTACAGGAAGTGGGTGAAGTGCCTGGAAATGGAAAAAGTGCTGGGAAAATCACCAGAAGCCACACAGCAGCACTGTCCCCTCTCTGAGGCCCCACCACAAACAGAACCACAAAGTGTTGAGGCAGGAGGCCCAGCCCTGGCAATTGCCTAAGACTCCATCCATCCCACACAATTTACAGGTGCCTTTGCTACACAGGCCATACTACTAAGAAAGGGAGTAAAAGTAGCTTTACATAATACACAAAAACAAACACAGGGAGGCTGCCAAATTGAGGAGGCAAAGAAACATGCCCCAAATGAAAGAACAGAACAAAATCCCAGAAAAAGAATTAAACAAAATGGAGAAAGCCAATCTATCAGATACAGAGTTCAAAACACTGGTGATAAGGACACTCAGAGAACTCAGAGAGCACAACAAACAAATAAAGAAAGAACTGAAGGTTACACAAAGTGAAATAAAGAAAAATATAGAGGGAACTAACAGTGAAGGGGAGGATGCCAGGATTCAAACCAACAATTTGGAACAAAAGGAAGAAATAAACATTCAACCAGAACAGAAAAAAGAAATAAGAATGCAAAAACAAACAAATAAACAAAAAAATGAAGAGATGCTCAGGAACCCCTAGGACAACAACTTTAAACATACCAACATCCAAATTATAGGGGTACCAGAAGGAGAAGAGGAAGAACAAGAAACTAAAAACTTATTTAAAAAAATAATAATAAAAGAAAGCTTCCCTAACTTGTTAAGGGAAATAGACATAGAAGTTCAGGAAGCAGAGAGAGTCCCAAACAAGTTAGACTGAAAGAGAACCACACCAAGACACATCGTAATTAAAATGCCAAAGGTTAGAGATAAAATCTTAAATGTAGCAAGAGAAAGGCAGAGAGGTATCTACAAAGGAGTTCCAATAAGACTATCAGCTAACCTGTCCAAAAAACTCTGTAGGCAAGAAGGGGCTGGCAAGAAGTATTCAAAGTGATGAAAGCAAGGACCTACAACCTAAATGACTCTATCCAGCAAAACTATCAGTTAGACTGGAAGGGCAGAGAAAGAGCTTCCCGGACAAGGTAAAGCTAGAGGAATTCATCATCGTCAAGCCATTATTACATGAAATGTTAAGGAGACTTATTTAAGAAAAAGAAGATGAGCATTACAGTGACAAAAATCTCACAACTATCAACAACCAAATTTAAAAAAATAAATAAGTAAAAAATAAAAACAACTAAGCAACCAACCAGAACAGGAACAGGATTATGTGTATGGAGATCATCTGGCGGATTATCAGATGGAATAGGGGAAGGAGGAGAAAGGTATAGGGATTAAGAAGCATTTGGATTGACTTTGGGGGGAAAGGGTGGGTGGGGAGGGGGACAGAGGGGAGCAAAAAAGGGATGGATGTAATACAACAACAATAAAAAAAAAAAAAAGAAAAAAGAAGCATTTGGTAGGAACAAAATAAAGAGGGGGATGTTACAAACAGTAAAGGAAATGGAGAAGCCAAAGAACTTACATGCACGACCCATGGACATGAACTAAGAGGAGGGATTGCTAAGAGGGAAGGAGAGTACTGTGGTGAGGGGGAGAAAAGGGACAACTATAACAGCATAATCAATAAAATATTTTTTTAAATAAAGTAAGAAGGAAATTATATGGTATGTAAATTATATCTCAGTAAAGCTGTTAAAAAATAAATAAATAAGAGAACATGGGCTTTGAAAGTCACAGAGACCTACCTACCAAACTTAGCCCAGTCACGGACTGTGTGAACTCAAACAAATCACCTAACCTCCCTGAGCTTCAGTCTCCTAATCAGTAAAATGGAGATAACCCCTGACTCAAAGAATTGTAAAAAGTAAACAAAATAATGTATGTATGATGCCTAACCCAATGCCTGCCATATTAGAGCTCTTAGTACTTAGTAATTCCTCTTTTTCCGTAAAATACCAATGATTTCATATCCTTTGTAGATTTCCACAGAAAACACTAGGGAAGGGGTGCTAAAAGGCAAATTAGCACTTACTTGTTGTACCCTTAGGATAAGTGGCACTCTCTTCCCCAGTAATCTGTCCTGTGCTCTGTTTTAGGTACCTACCTCTGACAATTTAATGGCTACTTTCCGAAGGCATGTACTTTGGCCCAGACTCACTCTGATCACCCTGACCTAGTTTGATCCCATTCACTAAGTAATGACCTGAAGCTCCTTCAGGCGCCCTGAGATTTCTAAGGTCAGGACATATGCCTTTTGAGACATATGCTTGTATCTGCTTAATGGCATGCCCAGGGTGTGAGGGAACAGAGCATTTCCCAAGCGGGCAAGGGGTTAGCCTGTGCTACCTGTCTTCTATTTGCTTTGCAGATGTCTGTAGAGTAGATTTCTTATGAGCCACCTGTGTAGTCACACTTTCCAGAAGCATCCTCTGATTTTGCAGAACTTCTTCAAGATGTCTGCACCTAGAGGAGGGGACAGAGAAAAAGCTGAGGAAAAGTGAGTCTTGTTACCAGCCAAGTAAGAATCCCCACATTGCGTGTTTCAGCAAGGCCAATGGAGGCTGGGACTGCATCTAGGAAAAGTCAGAGACACTCCATGCTCTTGGCCCTTTTGTCCTTCTGCCCAGGCTGAAGTCTGGCTTAGGCAGGTAAATCATTAATGCTCTGGAAACCCAACACTCCCACAAGTAGGGAGTCCACAGCCCTCCCAATCCCCCTTTGAGCAACTAGCCAACCCCACCTGTGTTCTTTGTGTTCCACCATGAGGCAGCGATGGCACGTGAGCACATCACAGGTCTCACAGAATAGCTTGAGCACTTCCTGTGTGTGTAGAGGACAGTACAAGGCGAAGTCCCCAGAACCACCACCATTCACTCCTGCCAGACAAGATGGAGAAAGTGGGTTTCTCTTGCCCAGGAAGTCCTCTCAGTGAAGCTCCACTGAGCAGCTTTTGGTCCTCAACCTCAATGGACACAGTGGCGACACAAGGCTTTGAGGATAGCAGTGCAAACAGAAGAGGCCTCTCTGAGCCCCCGATGTGCCAGGAGCACAAGGAGGAAAGCAGGCATAGCCCAGATGGATTTGTCCAGCTGACCAAAAATAATACACCATCAAGTCCCAGGCCTTCAACCACCTTCCAGAGGCTCAGAAAGGTGTTTGTTACCACTGCAGCAAAGGATTACCTGCAGAATAATGACTCTAAAATTCAACCTAAACCTCTTCGTTAAGCAGGATTCTGTATGGTGGGGCTGAAACCAGCTACCCAGCCTCACCAGGCCCCAGGCCAGATGGCATGGATCATTAAATCCAGCAGGGAAACATAATCAGAGAGCTATTCTCTGGGGACTTTAGGGTTCAGTAATGCTTAAGGGCATGTGAGCTGATAGGCGAGCAAGAAGTGATACCTGGAGATCCCTTCTGGGCCCGGGGAAAGAACGGCCCCCCGGGGGCAGGGCCATGCCGATGCTCTTCAGTGCAGGAGCTGCACAGCCAACGGTTGCAGTAGGTGCAGAGGATGTGCGCTACCCTCTTCTCCTTGCACTCAGAGCAGGTCTGGAAGCAGAGGGTTCTGGAGTTACTGACAATGTCCTTGTCTAGGCCCGCCTCTATGGGTGGTCAGTACTCTAGGGACTGGGGTCCTGCAGGGCTGTTCTCCACTGTTGTGGTGTGCAGTCAGTCCTTAGAGCTGCCTGCAAGTGATGTGTGAGGGCTTGTGAAGAAAAGCAACCTTTGTGACTAAATGAATAGCCGCCTCAGGGGCTATTAACACAAGTACTGTTTCAAAGATGAGGGTACCCAAATGCACTAGGCACACACAACCAGGACAGGGTGGCAGGCATTCAGTGAGTACTGCTGTGATAAAAGGAAGCACCAAGTGCTACAGAAACAAGGGGAGGCTTCCAGGGGCTCAGTCTAGGAAAGGCCAGGAAAGGTTTCACAAGGTGACATTTGAGTTGAATACGAAATGACAAGTAGAAGTTTACCAAGCAGACAGGGAGAAAAATGGAAAGACACAGGCGTGAAGTTTAATGTGCCTGCAGAGAGGAGGAAGCCAGTGGAGTAAGGTACATAGAGAGTTGATTGTATTCAGCCAGGAAAGACCAAGCACAGACCAACTCTCAGAGCTAGGTTTCCACAACTGGGGTCTGCTGGGCCCAAGACTACCCAGTCCTCCCCTATAACAAATGTTCGTTCATTTGGGTAGCAAATATCTTGCAGGGCTGATTTGGAGAAGAGATTTGGAAAAAATTAGCAAGTCTGTTCCTGAATGATACAGGCCACTAAACTGATGTAGATTCTAATAGCTTTCTCCTCGCACCAGCATCTGAAAAACCCACTGTGGGAGGAGAGTAGGAGAGAGGAGAAATATAAATGTTATTAATTAATTGTGAACTGAGGGTAGAGAACATGGGCCAGTATGTGCCTAGCACAAGTACAGGGCCTTGCAAATGTAAGATATTCAATAAGAATTAGATACAGGAGCAAGTAAGTAAATTGACAAATGAATAAAATGTAATGGCAAGGATACCTTAGGGAGGAAGGAACAGAAGGGGAACCTGTCAGTAAGTAATGTGAAATTTCAGAAACTCCAGTTAAAGGTATTAGTTGTTAATACAGGCAAGATTGAAGAACCCACTGAACCCAGGCTGCTGCATGAGTTTCAACTCAGGGAGAGAAAATAGGAAATAAACGCTCAATACCGATATTGTTCAGTAAGAGCTGCAGCAGAGAGAAAAATACTCCCATTTTGCTTTCCCTAACTCAAACATTTCAATTCTTTTTGGGATAGATTCATAGAAGGAAGGGAGGAAAGAAGGAAGGGAGGAAGGGAAAGGAAAGGATGATTAGGCAGATTGATAGCAGGCTAGATAAACAAACTTATGGACAGGAGCCCCACAGATTTTTTAAAAGGATCAGCTGCTTCTTTGCTGCCTGACTTACCCTGGCCATCCTGAATTGCCCAGCAGAAAAGCACTGCAGAAAAAAATATTCAGTTACATCGCTGGAAGGGTACACTCGCTTACACCCAGGACAGGTGATGAGCTCTGGGAAGGGGGAAAAGAGCAGAGTCAGAGCAACATGGCAAAGTATATATAACATAAGGCCTAGACATGAGCTTTCTAGTATAAAACACCAATGTATGTGCCAGTACCACTTGTACCAAAATGAACTAGGTTTCATTAACAGCCTGCACTTTCCATCTGTGCACTCTGAGCATGACCATCCCATTAGGGGCTTGCCCTACGGACTTCCTTTCATCCTTATCTTTGCCTGGTCTGACCTTCCTTCCCCCTCCCACAAGCCATGCCCAGCCCCACTCTGGTTCTGCAAATTGAGTGCCTTCTGCCCTCTCACCCCTCTTTCTACAGCCCTGAGAGCCCAGCTCCCATGAATGGCTAAGCTCCAGGGAACCAGGTTAGCTCAGGACACAGCTCCAGCCATTAAAGTTACCAGGTATCAGAATTACTTTAATGACTCAAAGCTAGAGTTTCCCAAAGGCCCTAACCAGAGAAAAGCAAGCCCTTCCTGCTGCTCATCTAGGAGGTATTTTTCTCCTGTTACAGCCAAGACCAAGAGGTCTGCCCCTTGGGCTTAGAGAGCTTTGGCTGGCCTTCTCCAGCTAGTCTATGTTGGGAGCATTGCATACAGGTTCGTTTCACCTGTGAACCTGAATATCTTGTCCCAATACCCTCTTCGCAGAGAAATGCAACCATTTCCAACACATTCCTCAGTATTGTGGGCTCCTCAGTATGTAAGCATCAGACTGTCCCCCTGGAGACAGTAGAGCTCCTCAGGCCCACCCCAAGAGTAATCAGCTCACTGGGTGCAAGGAAATGGGCCTCCTGAGCAGGACCAGGTACCTGTGCCCAAGGATGGGTACGACACAGAAAGGGGCTGCCTATGGCAGTACCCCCACAGTCTTCTCTGCCTCATATCATTAAAATGATACAATGTCAGTTGCTCTAGACTTGCAGTCAGTCCAAGCAACAAATTTACCACTCAAAGAACTTGGTTGGCTAGTCACTTAAACTCTTCTGTGCCCAATTTCTTCATATATAAAATAGAAAAGGAAAACAGGAGTTGCTAAGGGGATTAAATTAGAAATGCTTGAGACAGCACATGAACATCCATAAATGTTGACTTTGCACTCAAAATATTTCTTATATCTCACTCATGGCAATCACCTTGCTATCAACTTCCAGATGATGAAAATCAAATAATCTGAGAGGTAGATTGAAAAATGGCCATGCATTCTTCCTCTCTTATGTGTCCGTGCCCTCAAATTCCTAACCATTACAAAGGTTGAGCCTGCTTGCCACCCTTTGAAACTAGGCTGGACTCACGATCTGCTTTGACTAAGAGAATGCACCAAAAGTCACACTGGATGAGTTCCAAGCCTAACCCTCGTGCAGCTTTGTATGATTCTGCTCTTGTTCTCAGGAACTCTAAGGCTGCCGCACACAATCCCAGGTCAAGATGCTGGAATATATGAGTCTGTGCGGAGAGGGGCCTCAGTTGTCTCAGGTGTCCCACCTGAAGCCACCATAAACCTGTTAGCTCCAACTGACCCACCAGCTGAACCCAGACACAGGAGTGAGCACAGGTGAGCCAAGCCCAGCTCAACCCAGCTGAGAATGCCAGCCCAAAGGCCAACCTGTAGAATCATAAATTAAAATGTACTTGTTTTAAAAACCACAAAGTTTTGAAGTGGCTTATTATGAAGCAAAATCTGATATATCCTAAAAAATTCAAAAGCCACAAAAAAATCATGAAAAATAATACCTTAACACTCTTCCTCTTATTCTCCTCCCTGGAAAAAAAAAAAAAAAAAAATTTAAAATCTTCCCCAGTCTTCACAGAGCCATGGACAGAACTACTGAGTCTGGAATCTTGTAGATAGTCTCCTACCTGTCAAGAATAGTGGCCAGAGGTAGAGAAGAATGCTCTCCACCGGTGGCCTCATCCAGGGGGATCAGGTGACTTCCTTCCTTTCACCTGTGAGACCCTACTCATCTACCCCCCAGGTCAGAAATGCTGCTAATCCTTGAAAATTTCCTCAAGGCTTCCAACTCCCTGGTCCCAGAGGCCCACACGTTAGTCATACTAACACAGCTCCATTAGCATCACAAAAAAGAAAAATAGCTGACTAGATCAGAGAAGGCCTCATCCCATATCCACTGCCTCCCTGGGCCTTACAGGCCCAAGCCCTCCACGTGGCTCTCAGGCCCTTTCCAAATGGGCCTTCCCTCTCCCTAGTCACACCTCGAGCATCACCTGACACACATCCTATGTCCTTACCGCCCAATATCTTTCCTCCTGAATACATCAAACTTTTGCATAACTGTTTGTAAAAGTGCTGTTTCCTCTTCCCAAAGTGTTTTTTTTTTTCTTGCTCTCCTCCTTTTCTGATAAACTCCTATTCATCCTTTCATACCTGTTCCAAATGTTCTACCTTTAAGAAACAGGGTTGATTTCCCTCCAGTTCAGTTAATTAATTATTCCCTATTCTGAGTCCCCACAGCATCCTGAATATCGTTCTAGTATAACAAATATTACACTGTATTCTAACTATGTGTTCATATTTCTGCATACAAAAATAATCCACAATTGGCACTAAAAAATATTGCATGACTTTTAGTAAATTGGACAAGTATGTTTCTTCCGGATTTGGGTATTCCATGTGTATTCCTTGCGCTCACAGCCACTGAAAGTTGTAAGACGCCATCTGGAAGCTTTCAGAGTGATGGGAGAAAAGCCAGCTCAGGATTATAAAGGAATCAAGTCTGATCTAGAACAGAGGTGTGATGCTGTAACTTGGGAGATGTGGGTTCCAGGCCCAGGGCTGGCTCTATCTTTGTAACGTTGGGTTAAGCGACCCTTTTTCTCTGAAATGTACTTTCTACTTCCTTAAAATGAAAGAATTGGGAATATCAGGGAAGTAGGGATTAGCCAACCCTCTTCCTCTGCCTACTGCAGCCAGGCTTCAGAAATAGTCCCCTGGGCAAGATGGAAAAGCCTAGCTAGCCGGACAGTGACCTGGCTAGCAAGCCAGCAGGCTGGCAAGCCAGTGCTTGAGAGAGCCTGGCTCTAAAAGCTCAGCCCACCTAAAGACAGGCTGCTGTGGCAGACAGCAGAGAGGAATCATGCAGGGGTGCCTGTGGGTCCCCCCTCTCTATGTCACAACACTTTGGTCCAGGAATCCTTATCTTCCCTCCGAAGGTCCCTAACCCCAACAAGCTGTGTCAACCCTTGAGCTTTTTCATTTAAAGAGAATTCCCCATTTTCAATGAGGGTCCCAAAACAAAAATTTTAAGACAATTGGAATATATGCAGTCTTAGGGCTATATTATGTATCCAAAATAATCAAACATCTACTTATAATAGTTATTAATATCTATTGAAATCATATTACATAAAATATTTAGATATATAGCTTCTTTTCTATTTGAATTATTTAAGCAACAGCCTTGAGCTTCTATTTCAATTCTGATAAATGGTCCAAAGGCCACACAATCACCCTCAGAAGAGAAGGCACTGGCATGAGAGGCCCTTCTGTGACCTAGCAGCCTGGTGGAGCAGCTCTGAAGCCCAAACCGAGGATGTTCAATCAATCTGTTACAAGGGTGAGCACTTCTGGTCCCAGGATGTGTGGGGCAAATTATTCTTCTACCACCACTCCCTGTACAGGCACTTCCTGTGCACTATCTCAGTTAATCATCAAACCACCTGTGAGAGGTAGGCATTGTTCCCATTTCATAGTTGGAGAGAATGAGACTCCAAGAAGTTGTAACCCATCAAAGGTCATACAAACCAAGGGCAAAACTAAAATTGAAGCCCAAGTCTGTCTCTAAAACCCAGCTCTTTTCACTATACTATGCTCTATTTCACGTGTAAATTTTTTTAAAGGATATTTTATTTTAATCAACTAAATAATTTAATTATAAGTAAAACATTCCACAATAATGATCAGACTCTAATGACACAGAACCAGCTCTGAACCTGGGAACCCAGAAGAAACTGAAATCCAGCCCCCACTATGCTTAAAAGCTTTAAGAAATAGGACCTTTTAAAAAGGCAAGTGAAGCAGTTTTTCTGCCTGGAAAATAAATCTGCGGAAGTTTCATTCTACAGACCAATGATTCTCAAACTTTGTTACATATCTGAATCACTTTTAAATATTCTGATGTCCAATCCGTATCCAGTATCAGTTTCAAGGGATGGGATCCAGGCATCAGTATTTTTAAAAATCCCCCAGGTAACTGCAACCAAGTTTGAGGACCAGTGCCTTAGAGAGAGCACCCCCTTCTCCCTGTGGCTGAGCCTGATAGCTCTGTTCCCTGTGTCTGGCAGCTGAGAAAGGCAGGCTCATCCAGTTTTAAAGGTGCTCCAAAAAGTTAAAGATTCTGAATGCAGCTGTGATGTACTTACCCTCTGACAGAGAAGCGCAAAGACCAGATGCTCAACAGAGAAGGGAAGCCTGACACCTAGGCACCCTGGGGGTTGGCAGTGAGCTGGCAGGCATTTTGCCTCCCGTAAGTCCCAGCCCCCACCAAAGGGCCACTGAGCAGGCCTAGGGTGCAGCCCGAGGTTTGACACTATCAGACAGCTACAGGGTTCTAGAGAGTGTGCTGACCCCCGGACTCAGTGAGGCAGCAAGGAATGGGGGCCAAGACTGGGTAGCCCTCCCTTCAGACATGAACAGCAGAGCCAAGGCAGCATGTGCTCCAGGAGCCTGGTGGGGCAAGAAAGCCCAAGGAGGTCTCAGAAAACTAGCACTGGGTCAGCTCAGCCCACCAGGTAGAGTCACATACACCCCAGGTTTGTAAGCCTGAGCTCAGCGCTAAGCAACCAGCCCTCTTGAGGGTTCAGAAGCCCTGCGTTCCATAGCTCTTGTCCAGGGCTCAGCGCAACTTTGTAGCTGGGGCCCAGCTCCGACTCCAACAGAGCAGCCTGTGAAGCCACAGCTGGGCAGACTTAGCTTTTCACTCCTTAGCTAGACAATTCCTCTCCCATAAAGATGGTGACATGGAGGCCAGAAAGAGGGAGGAACTTGGCTGAACACCACAGAGCCCTTGTAAAACATAGGTGGTATCTTGAGCCACTGAGCAGTCCTTGATTACCTCTGTAGCCACAGGTAAGATATTCTACCTCCTTCCCCATGCCTCTGTCACAGTACAAAGAGAAAAAACACTCTGATTGCATCCTCTGGGGGGCTGGCCATCCTCGCTAACCATTCTGGTCCTCATACCCAAGGGCAGCTCCAGGGTCCTGGGCATCAGCTAAGACCCCCACCACACCAGCTTCTGAAGCCTTCCTCCAGCCCACAGCTCAGAGCAGCACCGCCTTTGGGAAACAGGTTGCGCCCACTCACCAGATGCCCAGTCCCTGCTAGAAAGGCAGATTCTGATCCTAAGTGACTGCTGTTCCTGCCCCCTAGCTGCCAGCAGCCTTACCTGTGGCCTTCGCTGCCCTGTAATTAGAGCAGCACCTGGGAGAGAAGTCAGAAGAGCGACAGGTGAGCCCACCACAAGTCCCAGAGGGTGGTGCTTACCAAGCACCCAGGATCACCCACCCTGCATGCTGCAGCCAGCTGGGCCGCAGGGCCTAGCCTCAGGCAGCTGGGTACTGGGCTGGGGGGTGGAGGTTAGGGTTGGGGGGGAGGGCAGCCTGGATCCTTTCCTCCTCTCTCTGATGCATCCTTAGCCAGGGCTGCGTTTCTCCAGCTCACCTGAAATGTTGCTGCAAGAAAGAGCTTGGTTGACTCCTCCTGCTCCTGTTTATCTCGAAGGCTCTGCAGCAATTTTCCCAAACTGAACAGCAAGAGGGAGACCTCAAAGAGGCGACTCTTCCTAGCTGCAGCTCTTTCCTAATCCTCTGGGTGCCTCGGAACAGAAGCTCAGAAGGAAGAAAACGAGATTTTCAACTTTCAGGAACTAGCTCTGTCGCTCTCTGCTCAGCTCAGGAGGCCATCACTCTCAGTCTTTTAGGACTCGATCCAAAATCCTTCAGCCCTCCATGTTCCCCAAAATGACAGTGCTCATGTGTGGCTGGAACCTGTCCGGATCCGGCAGCTCATTTAAAGAGAGCTCATCACAACAACAGTGTTGGTGGAGAAGTGAGTAGCTGCAGGGCCCTTGGGGACCCCCTGTTTATACGTAGGAAGAATGATGCAATCTGGGTATCAAAATAGCAATCCAGAATGGAATAACAGGCTCACGCAGCAGCGGTGCCTGCACAGCCAGAGCTCAAGTTGACACACTCTGTCAGCCCCACACTGCTGCAGCACGCAGATGCCAGGCACACACTCTCACCGCATCATTTTTAAAATCAGCAGGAGCCCGAGATAGCCCTCCATGCCCCCAGCCCTGAAGGAAGGTAGGCAAGGGGGAGGGAAGGGGGGAGCTTTGACAGACGTTAAAATCTGTCTCCTACACACTCACCTGCTTCTGCCACTTCACCTGAAGTCCTTATCCTGTGACGTCACAGTCAGTTGCCATAGTGACCAGTTGTCCGTCATAAGTGGAGGATTAGGACTTCAGATGGAGAAGACACACATTTTATGATGCAAAGATCCTGGGAGGTGTCCCTTGGCAGCTAACTCCACCCCACAGGGAGACACAGTCACACAGGAGCAGGAAGAAAAACGGGAAGGAAAAACAGGATTGAGTTGGAGCAAAGATATTAGGATGGGGCAAGACTGCAAGAACAAGATAATTACAAAAGTACAGAGCAGGGTAAAATTTCAGAAGCACAGAGGGGGAGTGGCACAGAATGCACTTGGAAAGTGGCAGCAAAGTAAGCTCCTGAAGGGCCCTGAATGCTAAGCTAAGGAGCTTGGCCTTTGTCCTAAAAGCAAAGGCAGCCCAAAAAGGTTCTGGAAAGACACAGAGCTTGGCCTTATGATTATTTTGATGGGCTGGAGATGGCAGGGGGAGGGGCCGTCTCAGAGAGGAGGTTTAGGCAGTTGAACATTAATGGAGTACTGAACAAGGGTGGAAATGGAAAAGAAAGGGACAGAAGAGTCATTTCAAAGGTAACCAAAAGAATATAACCAAAATGGGATGTTGCCGGGACTGCTGGTGTGTGAAGAAAAAGAAGTCAAATGCATGGGCTGTCAGGAACAGAGGCAGGTAACAGGATGAACAGGGCAATTGCCAAATCCCATCTTGCCTGTGTCCTACTTGCTCTGGCCCCTATAGCCTCTTAAGATCAGGCCTTATCCTGCCTTGCTGGATCAATAATTCACAAATCTGGAAGATCTATTAGAAGCCCCTAATCAACCAAATCCAAATCTCTTTGGTATGGCTGTGGGACCAGGAATCTACATATATTTTTACCCAGTTTCACAAATAATTCTTAAGCATCCAGACCAGTTCTGGTTCAAGGACCAGGAATCTAGAACCAACGGCCTGGACAACTGTAGTAGCCTCCTAAGAGGTCTTCCTTCACCCAGCCTTATCTCCTCCATACATTCTTCTGAAACAGAATTGCTTCTTACAAATACAGATTGCCCCAAATCTTCAGCAGTTCCCCACCGTCTACAGAATAGCTTAAATGGGTTGAGGACCATCATATTGTGGCTCTAAATTTCCTTTTGAGAGTTTCTGCCTCTCGTCCTAGAGCAATCCTATGTTGTAGCCAAAATTAGCTCCCTCCTGTTCCTCCTGGCCTCTCCTCCACAGGCCTGCTCCTAATACCGCCCCTACCAAGATTCACTGCCCTATTTTTCTGGCCTTGCTTGGATCCTACACAGCTATTTCCACTTGATGTCACCCCACAGGTTCAAACCCCACCCAGTTTCCCTAGGCAGAGCCTAAAACAGAGGTCAGAGAACTACAGCTCTCCTCCTTTTCTAAATAAAGTTTTCTTGAACCAGAGCAGTGCCTGCTCATTTCCATATTGTTTATGGTTGTTTTTGTGCTGCAGTGGCAGAGCTGAGTAGTTGTAACAGAGCCTGTATGACCTGCAAGGCCCAAAATATTTGGGCCTATCCAGCCTGTTAATAAAAAGTTTGCTGACCCCTGGCCTAAAGCAACACCTGCTAAAAAGTTTGCTGTAATACAACAACAATATATATATATATTTTTAATGTTAAAAAAGAAAAAAAAAAGTTTGCTGATCCCTGGCCTAAAGCAACGCCTACTTAAACAGTTCTAGCCTCACCATTTGGTATTCAATTCTGGTAATGGGGATCCTGCTTAATCCCAAGTTAACCACATCCCTATATGCTCTAGTTCTGATAACTGGGTCACATCTGAGCTGGACCTTCAGGTTTTGGGTAGAGTGTTAATAATAAGGAAAGGCATTACAGGAGGAGGAATCATAAACAGAGGATTTCAGATGTCAAAATGTGAGGCCTCTTGGGGAAAGACTGGTAAAGCTAGGTCATATTAAAGGAATGATGGGAGATGAGGCTCTAAAATTAGTCCGAGGTCAGTTTGGGAAGAGCCTGAAAGGCCATGCCAAGCTTCTGTGCTGAACTGCAAGCAATGAGGGGCTTTGAAGCAGCCAGAAATGCAGGCCCAGAATGGGAGAGAGTGATCAGGGTTAAAGCTAGAGGATTTGGAAGAATAACCAACAGAGGAAATAGGTGAGGTGAGATCAGACTAATCAGTCCAGGGACTATGGGGCAGAGCTAGGCAGCAGATAGAAGCTAAGAGTCAGAATCTGGGCATGAAGGCCAGGTGACAGGCTGAGACCAGACATGAAGGGTTCAGAGCCTTCAGAGACCATGCTTCTCAGAACCACCCAAATATGCCAAACAAGCTTTCTGTGCCAAAAATGAACCCGTGGTGGAATGCAGAAAGTACTGGTAGGATGAATCTGGGCTCATTTCATCTGATAGGAGTGGAACCTCTATCTCTTTTCACTTCAAATCTCAAGAATCAATCCAAGTACTGATGCATTGACACACTCCATGCAAAGCCACTGTCCCCATTTCCAACAGGGCCTGGACAGACAGTGGGGGAATCAAAGGCAGCAGAGTTCTAGGTCTGCAGTTCCTACTGGCCCTCAACCCCAGGTAAGCCCTTGACTGGCAAGCAAGAGAGCTGGATTTTTTTTGTTTTCTGGTTCTGTAAGCAACCAAGTATTTGACTGACATTCAGCAGGATCCTTGCCCTTTCTGGGCTCATAATGCCCCACTTATTCAGTAAGAGGTTAAAGATAAACTCCAAGGGTCATTACTGCTTTCTGTCCTCCACAGCATCAATTCTGACTGTTCCCCCTTGAATAAGACAATTCCAGCAAACAAGAGACCCCTCCATGACCTGCCCTTCAGTCACAGCCACCAAGAACTCCCTCCCTCAGCAAATCTGTTCTAGCCATAGCCTTTCCCAAAACATAGCCTGCCTACTTCCTATTAGCAGGGGAACTGCTCTCCCAGTAACAAGTACTGTTCTGAGGTGCACAGTGCTACTCCCAGTGCCCTAGAGGGCCAATTAAGTTGAGAAAACTGTTCATGAACTAAAAAGCCATCCTGTGGATAGGGTTCCAGAGCTCCAGCTTCTGCACCTGCTGCACACCCAGCTCGCCCAGCCCAGCTCAGCAGCCTGACCTCCATCTGGGAGACCTGGGTCACTGTCCACCACATGCCCCACAACCGTTGGACGCTATATAGCACCTGGAACAAGCAAATAGCAGTCACCTTCCTGCAAGACTCCTATAGCTGAGATCTCACCCCGCCCCCACCTCCCATCCTCTCCCCAGGCCATTAGAGCCCCTCCACCTGAGCTGCTCATTAAGATAAACGTCATTTCCCACTCTGACTCAGAGGTTGTAGCATCTTGCATCAGTTAACTCTCTTTGGATCTTCCCAAAGCCCCAACACCTGCCCAGTGAGAAACAGAGATTGCTCCCCCTTTCAGCATTTATAATTTACAAGGGACATGCTGTCACCCCCTCACTAGCTTCAAGAATAATGAGGCTATGGTGGTTACTTGGTATTCTTAGAGCTGTTCAAGTCAGTCCTGAAAGCCAGAAAAAACCCAGGATCTCCCAGTCAATTAGTGCTCGAATCCAGAGCTCCAGGGGCCATGACTGCCAGAACTTCACACTGACAATGGGAAAACTAAGATAACTAAATGAGTAGATTCTTGAACTTAGGTCTCAGAATCAAGGTCTCCAAGCTAGGAGTTGTCGCTTAGTAATTTGAAGAAAAAGAATAATGTTCCTTTTACCTTTGTGGGGAAGGAAATATCCAATTAATTGCCTTTTCTAACACAGCAAACAGAGCCATAGGCACCCTGAGAATTTTGAAAACAGATCCAACACCTAGAAAATGTCAGTTTCAGGCAGGCTAGCTCCCTCCAGAGCTTCCTAAGTTTATTTAAAACATCACTTTGAGACTCCATGGCCAACTTTCCAGATTGAATTTGACCTGGGACCATTTCAATGAGGTTTAAAAATAAACAATCCCAAGTAGGTATTTTCATTGACTGAGTGAATCCAATTCCAATAGCCAGCCTTGCTTTCTGCACAGAGCCCGTAGCTCTAGACATCCCACTGCTTGGCTAAGACATACACTGCCTTCACTCTGGTCCCCATCGTTAGCTTTGGAAGACCTGGAGCAGCTAGTCTCCTCAGAGCCCTGAGACCTGATGCGGCTCCATTTCCTAGTGTGATGGAGTTGCTGGGGAGAATCTCAGTGAGGCTGTGCATTAATTAAAGATTTACACTTAATGATTCAGGCTGCTGGGTTGGCTCTTTCCTTAAGGATTATCCTTGGAAACTCCCCATCAGTGCAGTGATTCCGGTGAGCATGCAATCTCTCCAAGTAAAGCACTACAGTGCAGACCTCAAGGTTTGAGGACAGGTGAAAACTTGAATTTGACCTGATCTGATAATCCACTACCTTCTCCCATATTTCACCTTTGAAAACTGGAGACTGGCAGAAATAGGACAAGCCTTTTAGCAAGTTTGTGCTCCTCTGCTAGATAAAGTGGCTATGCTAAAAGCCCTTCCCAAAGAACCAAAGTCCCAAAGCATGGCTTCCCAAATTATGAACCAGAAATCTAAGTTCAGGCATTGGGTGTCTCCCTAGACTTACCAGAGATAGGTGGCAGCTCTGCTTTTTATCAGACAGCTCATTTGGGTACCATTCTTTTAGTCCTTTAGAAAACACTCAGTAAGCAACTGATATCCACCAGACCTGGTGCATGAAGAACTTTCCAGAGGTATTTATTCCTTTGCTTGAACTTGAAACAATCTTCATACACCTGCAACACTGGTTGTTTATTTGTTCTGTGACTGGCTTATTTCATTTACCATAATGTGCTCAAGATTCATTCGTGTTGTAGTATGTGGCAGAATTTCCTTCCTTATTAAGGCTGAATAATACAACATTTGATTGTATGTATATACCACATTTTTTTTTATTCATTGGCTCTGACACATAATGCTGCTATGAACGTGGTTGTACAACTATATCTGAGTCCCCACCTTTAATTATTTTGGCTTTATACACAAAAGTTGAATTTCTGGATCATATGGTAATTCTTTTAAATTTTTTATGGAAATATTATACTGTTTTCCACAGAGGTTACACCATTTTATAGTTCTACCAACGGTGCACAAGGATCCCAATTTCTCCACCAACACTCACTAATTTTTGTTCTTTTTTCTTTTAATAATCATTAATGGATGTGAAGTAGTATTTAATTATGGTTTTGACTTATATTTCCCTAAGATTAGCGACATTAAGACTTTTCACATGCTTAATGGTCATTTGTTTATCTTCTTTGGAGAAGATAATTGTCCTTTGCAATTTTTAACTGGCTTTTTTTTTTTTTTTTTTTTATTTGTT